>ML411335.1:199787-234029 GCA_005239525.1 Nicotiana knightiana
TGGGTTTAAAATTGTGATTTTCTTTCTGCTTGAAACGTGCCCAGATTCAGTAAGTGATAAAAATCAGTAGGCAAACTGATAGGTACTCACTCCTCGCTTAATAAAACTGATGTACATTCTGTTTGTGCTCATTTAGATATCCTGCCTATAGGATCCCTAAATCATTTAAAACTGCTTGTTTGAATAAGCGTGCAACTGTTTGTTTATTTGTGGAGGTAAACATGAGCCCCCTTAAGTGCTCCTTATGTGACAATCTTACTTGATTTTTTGTTTGTCGCTTAGATTTTCCCCTTTTAAGCAACATAGGTGAGTCTAGAACCACCTTAAGTAGAGATCCTAAACACCTCCAGGGCCATAGGTAAGGGACGGGTAGTGCATGCATAGGATACGTACTAGATGCTATTAGAATGCTTAGATAATAATCAAAAAGGGGAGGGTAACTGGGTAGTAAAGGAGATGCTGACATGTGCGCTAATGTTACGCTTAACACCTCTATTTGAGGAAGGTTACCGAGTATTGCATAGAAGTGATCCTATAGGCTAATAAACCTAGGACCCCTTTAATTTCCGTTTTAAAGTAATATCTATTTGTTTTTAAATTGTTTTATTTTCCTTTAAAGACTAATTCGCTTAAATTGAGTTTTGTCGGGACCCATCGTTGTGGACCTCGAGGGGTGCCTAACACCTTTCCCTCAAGGTAATTTCGTGCCCTTACCCAATCTCTGGTGATGTAAACCGGTTTATGAGTTATTTGATTTAGGTGCCTTAATGCACCTTAATCCGTTAGGTGGTGACTCTTAAAATCGCATACCCCGTCCAAAAGGAAGGGAGTTGTCCCAAAATGTCGAAACTCGGACTCCGCGAGGAAAAAAGGGGGCGCGACAGCATGGTGACTCTGCTGGGGATAATTACGCTCTTACCATGAAAAACTTGTTTTTGTGAATTAGTCTTAAGCATGCTTTATTATGCTAATATGTGTGCACCCTTTCCCTTTCCCCTTTATGTGAATTTAGTTGCCTATTTTCAAACATTTATGATTTCCTTTACTACAGACACTGACTTGTTTCCTTGTTTTTCTTTCTTAAACATCTTTCAATTATTAAATACCGCATTTATCATTTTTAACGTGCAAATACGTGACAATATGCTATTTACTGTTGCATAAATCATGCTCAACATCATATTCCACTCGTGCGTAATCAATTATATAGCAATGCTTGTTAAGTGTTTGCGCTCTCCCTATATATCACCTTTTAAATTCGGAAAAGCTTATTTGCCATAAAACTACTCGATCAGCGGTGCAGTCAACGATTCTGTGCCTTTCCCCCTCAAGTTTTCCGCTTGAGGGTACCAGTTTAGACCTCTATAGAAACCTTACTCTGATTTATTGTACATGTATCATGGTCAAAACCTAGCCGAGGTTAATATGTTGTCCACATAATAACCCTTTAAGACAAACCTTGTCCAAAAGTCCACCGGGATTTCCATAATCCCAACAGACGCAACCATGATCTGTGCATTAATTTTGGAGAAATAAGTGCCAATATACTAATCACTGATGTATAAGTAGTCGAATATGGAGGGGGAAAGAGTCTAACCTTATTTGTTTTGCAGAAATGAGGCACGAAGTCCCCAGGTTCGGCATGGTAAGAATACCACCATTGTTGCTGGATTGGTGGGAGGACTTTTCGCCAAGTGATAAAGACCATGTGAAAAGGGTCCTCGAAAACTTACCCTCTTTACTGGATATCCAACCAAACAATATGTTGATCGAAGAGGCCACTATGTTCTGGGACGGAGAAAGGTCCGTGTTCTGTTTTGGCAACATAGAAATGACTCCTCTCTTGGAGGAGATAGGGGATTCGTTGGATGACCTTGGGACGGTTCGGGTTTATTGGTGCCGAAAAACCGTACCACTAGGGGATTTCTGAAAATTATGGGTTTGAAAAAGAACAATGATTTAGAGTGCCTGAAGGAGTCCTATATACCCTTTGACTACCTCTATGAATGATATGGTCATAGAAAATCCTATCGTATCTTCCATGATGAATTCTCTATCACTTCCTTGGGTCATATTCACCGCAGGGTTTTTATGTTCGTTGTTTGCTTCCTGGGTATGATAGTATTTCCAAGCAAAGGAGACAAGATTCACACTAGACTGGCTATGGTAGCCAAAACCTTAATGGAGGGGATCGAGGGGCAAACATATACCATTGTCCCTATGATCATAGCTGACATCTACCGAGCCTTGGACCGCTGCCAGAACGGGTTCAAACACTTTGGGGGTTGTAATCTGCTACTACAGGTTTGGTTATTAGAGCATCACCAAAGGGGTCAATATCGTCAAGAGTTTCCACGAAGGGCGTGGAATGGTCATATAACCTTCCATCACCCTAAGAGAATGACTTACATCCCAGACAGGTTTGATCAACCGGAAAATTCTACAGAATGGGCGCAGTTTCTTGACAATTTGACTGAGGACCGGGTTCAATGGATGTTCGAATGGTTCCCTACCAGTGAGTTCATCATCAGATCTAGGGACGCTCCGCGCCTGGTATTGATCGGGTTAAGGGGCATATACCTTTATGTTCCCATCAGGGTTATGAGATAGGAAGGCAGGAAGCAAGTCATACCGCGAGTTTCTAAAATGAGTCATTACAGGGTAGATTTTCAGGATAATGACATCCCATACAAATGTGAAGCTCAGCATATGTGGCATCTAAAGGTTATTGTAGAAAGGGAAACCATCGAGCCAGATAGATACCACGCAGGTCATGTACGCTTTTACCTATCATGGTTAGAAGACAACATAGAAGGGGTAGTTGAGCTGGGAGTCGGTCGGGGAACAGGGTCATAGACAAAGTTGCTGAAGCCCAAGTGAAACATAATAAACTGCGCAAAAGGGTTCATGAGTCCGAGGCTGAGCATCTGGAGCAACACAAGACTGATATGGAATTGATCAATGAATGGAGGGAAAGGGATATCAAATCTAATGAAATGCTAGAATATTTGGAGCAGGGTCTGTGGAACTAGAAGGGAAGACGAGGAAAAGAGTCACCGACTGGCAGAATGTTGAGGGAAGCAAATGAGGACATCTAGCTAGAGTATACCTGATGTTGGGAATGCACGACTTGGGGAACCTGATCGACAGAGCCAAAAAGATCAAGCCTGGGGAAGGTCCTTCTGGGACCAAGTAGATTAGATTTTCCTCCTTTTTCAAATGTAATAAGGCCAAGTGCCATTAGTGACTTATCCTATTTAGTGTCGTTTTAGATTTATCTACTTTTACATTAATGAAATGAGGCAATTATTGGCCTTGAAATTCTCCAAATCAACTTGTCGCTAGGCCTACCTCGGGCACAACGAGGCGCCCAAATTAGGACGCGAATTTACATTCCCGCACTATGTGTTTAGATACTGCAAATACCCTTTTTGGAACCCTTACTAACTTGGTTACCTTTTTTTTTCTTTCCTTTTTTTTTTGATTATTCCCATTCCCCAAGGTTGGTTCACGAATACTGGCATCATCATCTTATCATACCAGATCCAGGGGCCCTCCACCTTCTCCTCCTCCTAGTCCACCAAAAGGCAAAGGAAAAGCAAAAATGGATGATATGAACGACATCAGAATAGACAACACCGCACATGTTGAGAATGCAGAAACATCCGATGGTCGGGGTACTCCGGCACCAAATGACTTGGTTTTGCGGCTTGAAAAGAAAATACTTGAACTACAGGGTGAGATTGAGCTGGTGCGTAACTTGGCAAACCTCTCCCTCACACTAAATGTCCCGTATATCAACCATCCAAATTCCAAAAACCTAGTAGCACCGCAAAACACACCCAACAAACGCCCACAGAATCATCCCGCACCTCACCAGTAAACAACCCCACCTCAAAATCAACCTCTCCCTCCTCAATACCAACAACCCACCTATCACACTCCCCAAAATACCCCACAAATTATTCCCGAACCCAAAAACTCCACCCATGATCATCATTATGCCCAAACTCATGGCCTTCACCAAAATAACCCCATTTACACTAGTCAAACTATCCCGGTGATTGAAAACAGAAGAAGGTTAGGTGGAGAAACTTACCATCATATTGAACGGGTTAACGCAATGAAAGATAAGTGGTGGAGTAGAAAGATAGAAAGTATTCTAGCATGGAGAGGATATGAGCCCAGCAAAGGGCTTGGTAAAAATCTTCAGGGCATCTCCAAACCCATACAGCCAAAGCACCATGGTACCACTTTCGGATTGGGATATCAGTACACCTGGCAGGAATACAACGATTGGTCACCACCATGGCGTGGTCTATACTATGCACTTGAGCAGCCTGTGCCACACCTGAGTCAGACCTTCTATCAGGCCTATATTATATGGGGACCAGGGGAAGAAGAAGTGTTGGCATCATTAAGGAATTTGTTCTTGGAAGATGAGTACATGAACTGTTGTGTAATTGTCGAGGAGGAGGAGGAGGAGGAAGGCCCTACTATCCAAGCTGTGGAGAGAGGAACATTCCTCAAGAACTGGACCGTTAGACCATCGAGGACCCGACGAGTCTCAGGGTAGCAAGGCTAATAGAATTGTTTACTTTTGAAAATGATTTCCTCTTTGGCTTTTTGTTTTAAATAATATTTTTAATGTTCCTTTTCAATTATTTTTTATTTGAAATCATTTTGTTTGACATTCTAAATGGCTTGATATTTTATTATTACTATTTTTCTTTATCCCTACAGCATTACTATTTCTTATATTGATGAACCAACGGCTGTGACATGTAATGGGACAATGCAACAGAAGGACAGTGACTCGGAAGAAACATTTTCAAATAATTACTATGCTGTAGGAGGAACCTCAAAAGTCCGAAGAAAGTTCAGCCAATCACAGAGCAGCCAGAAATGTTGTCTAGTCAACTGAGGCAGAATTTTGAGGACCCTCAAAATTCTATGGCAGAAGAAGTCGCGATGTCTCTGATCGTGTCACAATCACCGGTTCATCTAACCAATTTCTAAACTGTATTTTACTATGTCTTTGAAAACTATGCATGCCTGCTTTTGAAATAAACTCTGCTTTAGCAAGTGCTGCCCCAATTATTTGAACAGGATCTTCAGACAGGGCGGAACAAATCAAGCAAGCAGACGAAGACACGAACAAACCTTACCCCTGCAAAACTCACAATTTTTCTTTGAATGCAGGACAAGGAATATGCACACCTTGGAATCACAACCTTCATAACAACAAAGATACCTCACTCATTCCCAACTAAGAAATATTCTGCTATCACCTATTATTTATTCATTGCATGAGGGTAAGCCCTGCCTCCAATCTTGCATGAGGCTAAGCATTGCCTCCACCTTGCATAAGGCTAACTTTGCATTCTATTTTCATGAGACTAAGCTCTGTCTCAAACTTTACATGAGGCTAAGCCCTGCCTCCCCATTTGCATGAGGGTAAGCATTGCCTCCACCTTTCATAAGGCTAAGCTCTGCCTTCTATTTGCATGAGACTAAGCTCTGTCTCAAACTTTGCATGAGGCTAAGCATTGCCTCCACCTTTCATAAGGCTAAGCTCTGCCTTCTATTTGCATGAGACTAAGCTCTGTCTCAAACTTTGCATGAGGCTAAGCCCTGCCTCCCTATTGGCATGGGACTAAACATTGTCCCGAACCTTACATAAGGCTAATCTCTGCCTTCTATTTGCGTGAGACTAAGCTCTATCTCAATCTTTGCATGAGGCTAAGAAATGCCTCCCTATCTGCATAAGGCTAAGAGATGCCTTCTCTTTGCATGGGACTAAGCTCTGTCTCAAACTTTTCATGGGACTAAACTCTATCTCAAACTTTGCATGAGGCTAAGCCTTGCCTCCCTATTTGCATGGGGCTAAGCATTGCCTCCACCTCGCATAAGGCTAAGCTCTGCCTTCTATTTGCATGAGACTAGGCTCTGTCTCAATCTTTGCATAAGGCTAAGCCATACCTCCATATCTGCATAAGGATAAACATTGCCTTCACATGCATAAGGCTAAGCCTTGCCTTCTGTTTTCATGGGACTAAGCATTGTCCCGAATTCCGCACGAGACTAAGCATTGTATCCCTTGCATTATTTATTCTATTCCCTCGGTATAAGCTCTTCCCTCAACTCCATGCAACACTAAGCCTTGTTTTGCCACTCCTAGCATCATGTCTTTGCACCTCATGGGCTGAAATATCGCCAGCTTGCTCGTAGGCGTCATAGTCTGAAGGCATCATCTTCATAGTCAAAAGACACCATGCCATGACCTGAAGATCTCTCAAAACTTGCATATCATTATTCAAAGGCGTCATGGTTCGGAGGCACTATTTTCATGGCCCGAGAATACCATTTCATGGACTTCGAATCCTTTGCCGCTCAATTCATGGCCCGGGACATCATGGCCTAAGGACGTTATCCTCAACCGTTCAAAGACAATTCTCGTGGTCTGAAGGGAATTTGCTTCATGTTTAAAGTCACGCAAAGATATATGCTTGCAGCGCATATTTTTATTTGCAGGTAACCTGATAAGCAACTATTACCCAAAAGGGAGCAATCCCGCTCCAGTTCCTTCATACTATTTCATACCTGACCGCTCACCATAACCATTTCACCTATTTGAAACCTTATATTTGTCCTTGCGACGACTTCATCGGTTTATTCCGCCAATGGATTCAGAACTACACACGACCTGATTCCAGTAAAACCATGGATATGTGGCAGCTCGGAAATCGGAGTACGACCTATATCTCTCAGATCGCTCTATTCGGTCAAAATTAGCCATCATATCTTTACCCGACAACTCTTTCATCCTTCCCGGATAAATAGGGGCTGTTGTTGATACCCAATTTTTCCCTATAATATTTCTAAAATGCATATATACTTTCAAAATAATGCATGAGCATCAATAGTATTTTTTTTATAATTTTCAGCAATTTTAAAGGATTTTAAATTGATTTATTCCATCATTTTATTATCTATATAATTATTAATTGCATCACAAATAATTTTATAATAATTTTATTGATTAATTTTTATCATTTATATTTATATAAAGCCTTTAATTATTTTATGCATAATTATATTTACATTTGTAGGTTATAATTGCGATAACTTTGCAATAATAACCCATGTGTGCATAATTACTTGTTTTTTACACGAAAATGACCTTTTATATTTTTAATATTAAGTAATTATTTTAAATAATTTTTTATGCATAAATATCATTTTTCTCATTTATTAGCTACTTAATAAATTATTTCATCAAATTAGTTCGGTATTTAACGTATAGCCTCTTTAAGTTTCGGATCTTAGTCCAATTTCCACCCCAGCCCAATTAAAATCAACCCATTAACCCATAACCCAATCCAATAATCCAATCTTATAACCCGCCCCAACCTGGATGGAACTCTGGCCGTTGATCTCAGAAGATCAACAGTCCAGGATCCATTTCCTTTTTTAATTATACCAAACGACCCTAAACCTAATAATTTTCTAAAATTTTACCGCCCCTGAATCCCCCTTCCCCTCTATTCTCTCTCAAACTCTTCCTAACCCTAGCCCACCGTCACCTGAACCCCTTCGACTCATGGCTTATTTCTTCTATACTAGGCCTTATCAGGCCTCCTATCTCTACTGTTGTTATGATTTTGTGTTATCTGATGGAATCTCAAAGAGATTCAACATAGACTTGGCTCCAAGCCATCATTTTCTCGTTGAATCCGCCTGTATTCATTCCTATATTGTGAGTACTAATATATTCATGTTTATGACTTTAAATCTCTGGTTCAAACTAGATTTTCCTTAACTCTGTCTTTTCTTTAAAACCCTAGTTGCTTTCTACTTGAGTCTGTTCAGATTTCTATAGATCTGAAAGGATTTTGAGTATATTTGATACTTTTCTTTTAAGATCTTCTATTTATACCATCATTGTTGGCCTATTTTTGTTTTTCCTTAAAAACTAGGGTTTCATCTTTAAGTTTCTGCAAAAAGTTCTAAAATATTTAAGCGGTTAGCTCCGGTTCTATTTACTTGTTCGACCGGTTTTCATATCTATGTTTTAATCCCTAGGGTTTCCAATTATTCCACTGTTTGTTCTCATATTTACCCGTTATTCTTTGGCTCTGTCAATTAAAAATGATTAATTGATTTTTGTTTGCCTAATTAGGGTTTGGAATTCTGTCTTCTTTTAAAACTGGTATCTCTTTGAAAGGTTTTACCTTTCCTTTCCTTATATGTAATTCCTAATTAGTACTACCTTCCTTAATTATATTGCTAGCTTGATTTCTGGGTTTTGATTGTTTTGACTGACCTTAATTGATTTACTACTTAACTTATTTAGCCTCAATCATGTCTACTGATTTACCCCGTTAAAGACTCTCCTTAATTTAAGTTTTACTTGCTGTTAATTTATTCCCGTTAAGTACTAATTGACTGATTAATTGATGTTGCATGCCTTATTTGTGTGCAATTTATTTCCCTTGCCTTATTTGGTTTACTCTACTATATACTATATATTTAAACACACGAACACACATAGAAAAACACAGAAACAGACACACAACTTTACTCTTACACTCTCAATTGTAGTCTTTCTACTTCTATTTTGTTGCTCTGTCTAGCCAGCTGAAAGCCAAGGCTAGATCCTTGGATTCTACTTGCTTTCATCTTCCTGTTTTCTACTTCTTAACTGGTATGCTCCTATTTCTCTTATCATACTCTATTCAATATGCTATGTAGTTGAACCTTTGTCCTTCATATTTATTGCTCTTGATTTGCATGACTTAATTTTGTTAACTTGTCATGCCCTATATGTTAGTATGGTTAATACATTTAGCATATTCCTATTTGATCCATGCCATTTGTTTACTTATTTCTCAACTAGCATACCTCAAATCCTGTCCTGTTTATGTGTTGATAATTTACCTTAACATGTTCCTGATTAATTCATGATTTCTGTATACTTCTTTCAAGGATAATGGTGCTCTAAATTCCTGCTATTTTCTTTGTATGATTGTTTTGATTAGCCATTTAACTTCAGCATGTTTCTGTTTGATCCATGATACTTGTCTATCTGCTTCTGAAACTAGCATGCTTTAGCTTCTATCACCATATTCTGCACTATATGTTCATATGGTTGTTTACTCTAAATTTTGACATGTCCTTGCTTGGTGCATGATTCCACCTAGTAATAGTTAACAAATTAAGTCCATTCCAGCAATGTGAAACCTTGTTTGACTTAATTGTGACTCTGTTCTGCCTGTAATTCAGTGTTTTTACTCTTGTTGTGACCATTGACACCCAATCTGATTCTGTTCTGTTTGTGATCTTGTAACTTGTTTCTATGCACTTCTAAATAAAATTGTTTTCCTACAATTATCTCCTAATCTTATATACTATTTTCAACTCCAACTCTTAGATATCTAGGGTCCTGCCCCTCCTCCCCCCCAAGTGTGAGCACTGCCTAGGAGTCCATGAGACTCCTCCGAACTCTGATACATTGGGGCTGGCCTTCCAAACTTGTTTACAAAAACTATTTCTTTGAAAAGGTTCTGGTGTGAGCATTGCTCGGGGTCCTGAGGCCCTTGGGAACTTTGACACACCAGAAGCCCATTTGATGTATTATGGACTGCTAGTGTACTCCAGACTTGATTGAAGGCCTGACTTCCAGGTTGACTTTGGGCCTGCCAAGGCTCCCTGTAGTATAGTGATTTCCATGATGTAATTCATTTGTATTGGCATGTAATAATAATCCTTGTAAAACATATATGGGGTCATAGTAAAAGCTGGGAGGGATTTATATATATATATTTTTGATTGGGTACGGGTAGAAATCATGCCTATAGGATTGTTGTGATTATTTATATGCATTATAGACCATGCCTATATGACTTCTCATTATTTGTAGTCCTAAATTTCACACCCGCATCCTAGAAATCCTGTTATAGGACTATTATCAATTCTGCATCAAAATCCATGTTTATGCATATTCTCAAGTCTCAATGTGCATTACAAACCATGCATGTAGGATCCTCTTTGGGAATTATCAAACTTGTCTAACATTCTGTTAACATCTCCGCTCACTTAGATATCATGCCCATAGGAAATAAGTGTAAAAATAGTTTCAGCACTTGGACACCATGCCTATAGGAAACACATATCAAAAATCAGTCTTGACACTTAAACATCATGCCTATAGGAAGTAAGTGTAAAAACCAATTTCTGTGTTCAGATATCATGTCTATAGGAAATAATGCTTGTAATCAGTTTCAGCACATAGAAAGCATACCTATAGGATCTAAAAAAAGATGAAATCTTCCTGTTAAAATTAATCACTGGTTTACAGTTTAGATACCATGTCCATAGGATTCTTCCCAGTTACCACTTAGGCAAGCCTGTAGGATAATTAAATCCTGAGTTTTAATATTGTGCTTGTTTGACTGCTTGTAAACATGCCCAGGTTTGGTAAGTAATAAAATATCAGTAGGCAAACTGATGGATACTCACAGCCTCGCTTTAAATAAACTATTATACATTCTGTTTGTGCTCATTTAGATATCCTACCTATTGGACCCCCTAAATCATTTAAAACTGCTTGTTTGAATAAGTGTGCAACTGTTTGTTTATTTGTGTAGTTAAACATGAGCCCTCTTAATTGCTCCTTATGTGACAGTCTTACTTGATTTTTTGTTTGTCGCTTAGATTTTCCCCTTTTAAGCAACGTAGGTGAGTCTAGAACCACCTTAAGTAGACCTCCAGGGCCATAGGTAAGGGACGGGTAGTGCACGCATAACATACGTACCAGATGCTGTTAGAACGCTTAGATAATAATTGAAAAGGGGAGGGTAACTGGGTAGTAAAGAAGATGATGACTTGTGCGCTAATGCTACGCGTAACACCTCTATTTGAGGAAGGTTACCGAGTATTGCTTAGAAGTGATCCTATAGGCTAATAAACCTTGGACCCCTTTAATTTCTATTTTAAAGTAATCTCTATTTGTTTTTAAATTTTTTTATTTTCCCATAAAGACTAATTCGCTTAAAATTGAGTTTGGCCGGGACCCACCGTTGTGGACTTTGAGGGGTGCCTAACACCTTACCCTCAAGGTAATTTCGAGCCATTACCCAATCTCTGGTGACGTAAATCGGTCTATGAGTTATTTTCTTTAGGTGCCCTAACGCACCTTAATCCGTTACGTGGCGACTCTTCAAATCCCATACCCCGTCCCAAAAGGAAGGGAGTTATCCCAAAATGTCGAAACCCGGACTCCGCGAGGGAAAAGGGGGCGCGACAATTCTCCTTAGGACTAAGTCCCCGATTCTGGAATGGAGAAGGTTGGTTCTTCTATTATAATATCTCTCGATTCGTTTTTTTTGTGCATCCATCCGAATGAGTGCGTCTTCTCATTTTTCATCCAATAGTTTGAGGCTAGTATTCATAGCCTCGTGATTTTATTCTTTCGTTGTATGTAAAAATCTGGCGCTAGGTTCCCCAACATCGACTGGAATCAAGGCTTCGGAGCCATATACCAAGGAGAACGGGATAGCCCTGTGTTGGACTTCTATGTTGTTTGATATGCCCAAAGGACCTCGGGTAGAATTTCTCTCCATTTTCTCTTGGCGTCGTTCAATCTTTTCTTTAGATTCTGAATGATAGTTTTGTTCGTTGATTCGGCCTGTCCGTTTTCATTTGGATGATATGGTGTCGATAAGATCCTATTTATTTTATTTTCTTCAAGAAACTTTGTTACCTTGCTCCCGACGAATTATTTTCCGTTGTCGCATATAATTTCGGCAGGTATCCCGAATCAGCATATGATGTGATCCCAAGATGAAGTCTATAACTTCTTTTTCTCTAACTTTCTCGAAGTCCTGTGCTTCCAACCATTTAGAGAAGTAGTCAATCATAAACAAAATTAATTAGCTTTACCTGGAGCCGATGACAGAGGGTCGACGATATCCATTCCCCCATTTCATGAATGGCCATGGGGATATGACCGAATTAAGTTGTTCTCTGAGATGGTGGATAATTGGTGCATATCTTTGGCATTTATCACATTTTTGAACAAACTCCTTGGTGTCTTGTTCCATACTATCCCAATAGTATCCTGCTCTGATAATTTTGTGAACTAGTGATTCGGCACCGGAGTGGTTTTCACAAGTACCTTCATGGACTTCTCGTAGAACATAATCGGTGTCCCCTGGTCCCAAACATACTGCTAATGGTCCGTCGATTGTCCTTTTGTACAATGTTCCATATTCAACCAATGCGAATCTAGCAGCTTTTGTTCGTAGGGCCTTCGATTCTTTAGGGTCCAATGGGAGCTTTCCATTTTTCAAGTACTCGATATATTTATTCCTCCATTCCCAAGTTAAGCTTGTGGAATTTATCTCAGCATGACCTTCATCAATTACAAATTTTGAGATTTGAATGATAGTCCCTGAGCTGATTTCATACTCCTCGACTAATGATCCCAAATTTGCAAGAGCATCGGCTTCACTGTTCTGCTCTCGAGGTACATGCTGCAAGGTCAATTCTTTAAAATGATGCAAAGTCACCCGCAGCTTTTCCAAATACCTTTGCATTCTATCATCTCGAACCTCGAAGGTTTTGTTTACTTGGTTTACTACCAGAAAAGAGTCGCGCTTGGCTTCAATGACTTTCGCTCCCAAGCTTTTAGCTAGTTCGAGACCTTCAATCATAGCCTCGTATTCGGCCTCATTGTTAGTCAACTTAGAGGTTTTGATGGATTGTATAATAGTGTTGCCCGTGGGCGGCTTCAAAATGATGCCTAGCCTGAACCCCTTCACATTCGAAGCGTCGTCTGTGAAAAGGGTCCACACCCCGATGATGTACCTGATTTTAATAAGAGTTCCTTTTTGACTTCGGGAATGAGGGTTGGCGTGAAATCGGCCACGAAGTCTGCTAAAATTTGAGAATTGATGGTTGTCCGGGGTTGGTATTCGATATCGTACCCACTGAGTTCAACGACCCATTTGGCCAATTGGCGTGACAGTTCGAGCTTATGCAAAACATTACGAAGCAGGTAAGTGGTTAATACACATGTGGGGTGACATTGAAAATACGGTTTAGCTTCCTAGAGGCGCTTATAAGTTCAAGTGCCAATTTCTCTAAGTGTGCTTATCAAGTTTCTTCTTCTCCTAGGGTTCGACTTACATAATAAAAAGGAAATTGCATACCTTGCTCTTCTCGAACCAGGACACCACTTATCGTGATCTCTGAGACTGCAAAGTACAAGTAGAGTTTTTCATCTTCCTTTGGAATATGAAACAGTAGTGTGCTTGAGAGGTATCGCTTCAATTCCCCTAACGCCTGTTGGAATTCCGGGGTCCACGCGAATCGTTCTTCTTTTTTAGTAGAGAGAAGAATCTATGGCTCCAATTCAACGATCTCGAGATGAATCGGCCTAAGGCAGCTATCTTCCATGTCATCCTTTGCATGGATTTAACGCTGTCCACAGTGGTAATGTCTTTGATGGCCTTGATTTTATCGGGGTTGATCTCAATTCCCCGATTCGACACCATGAAGCTAAGGAACTTGCCCGAACCGACTCCGAAAGCACATTTCTCGGGGTTGAGTTTCATGTTGTATTTTCTCAGTATCTTGAATGTTTCCTGCAAATGAGTCAGATGGTCCTCTGCACGCAGAGATTTAACTAGCATGTCATCAATATATAATTCCATTGACCTACCTATTTGTTCTTCGAACATTTTATTCACTAGGCGTTGGTAGGTAGCTCCTCCGTTTTTTAGCATGAAGGGCATTACATTATAACAATATGTTCCATACTTGGTGATAAATGAAGTCTTTTATTGGTCTTCCGGGTTCATTTGAATTTGATTGTACCTGGAATAGGCATAGAGAAAACTAAGGATCTCTTGGCCGACCGTGACGTCGATGTTAGGAAATGGATAAGAATCTTTAGGACATGTCATTTTTTTAGGAACTACGACTACATTGGCTAACCATTCGGGACATTTCACCTCCCGATTGGACCTTATTTTGAGAAATTCAGTTACATCGTCCTTTATGAATGCGTGCTTTACCTCAGACTGGGTCATCTCTTTTGTTTCACCGGTCTGAACTTTGGGTCTAGACTTAGTCGATGTATTGTTATCTCCGATGGGATCCCTATCATGTCTATGTGGGACCAAGCAAAACAATCTATGTTATCAATAAGAAATTGAATAAGCTTTTTCCTGAGTTCGGGGGTTAACACTGTTCCCAGGTATACCTTTTGCTCGGGCAGGTACTCGATCAATATAACTTGTTCCAGCTCTTCGACCGTTGATTTGGTAGCGTCGGAATCTTCGGGAACAACAAAAGTTTGAGGAGTCAAAAAATCTTCCTCTCCTTCTTCTATTTTCAGCTTCTCCGATTCGGTCGAGGCTGGTGGCGGTGATTGCTATTTGGCTTCCTGTTTACCTTTGATGCTCGATCCTTCCGATGTCGATATCAGTATTACCTCCTCGACCGCGAACATTTCTTTTGCAGCATGCTGCTCCCCGTACATTATTTTTACCCCGTCCGACGTCGGGAATTTCATCATTTGGTGGAGAATCAAAGGGACTGCCCTCATGTTCTGGATCCAAGGCCTCCTGAGTAGGGTGTTGTATCTCATGTCGCCCTAGATTATGTGGAACTTGGTATCTTGAAGTGCTTTTCGCGTTCGCGTAGTGTTCTATTGACCCGCCTAAGATTTCTTCTTCGCATTCGCGAAGGTCTGCCTTTTTCCTTCTTCGCGTTCACGTCCTTCCTTCCGTGTTCGCATAGTAGAAGCCAGGCCTCGAGCACAAGTGGTCATTACTCTTCGAGTTCGCGTGTTCCCCTACGTGTTTGCATAGGTTCCCGTTCCCTGTTCTTCGCGTTCATGAAGGGTCTTCTTGGCATCCTCATTTTTTGTCTTTGAAAACACGATCCTTCCTCCGCGTTTGCAATGCCCAATCATCTGGGCAGAATATAACATCTTCAAATCGAGGGATAGGCCATTTTTATCATATCTTAACTCGTAGAGCTTAGTGAGCGATTCTTTGTGGGGTTTTCAAGCAAATCAATTGGGTAAGTGTTCTTCACCTAGAATTATTTTATTCCATGATTTTATCTTTATTTTTATCTTTTAATTTGTGTTTTGAGTTGAGGAAAATGGAGGTTTTTGAAGAAAATTTTCGAAATGAAAAATCATGATTTGAGGGACGAATAGGTATCGGAATTTGATAATTTTAGTATGGTTGAACTTGTATTGGAATAGGTGTACAGATTTTGTGAAATTTGTCGGGTTCCGAGGTGCAGGCCAGGGGGGTCGACTTTTAGATTTTGATAAAGGTTGAGTCTTTATGATCCGAAATAGTTTCTTATGAGTTTTATTTGTGCTTTGAAGTTATTTTGTTATATTTGAGCCGTCCGAAGTTCATTTCGCCCGAGAAGTCTATTTTAGAGTATCAGTTTGTCTTCTTTGAGATAAGTATTTTGCCTAATCTTGTGTGGGGGAACTACCCGTTAGGATTTGAGTCATCTGTGCTAATTATAGTACGTGTATGCGAAGTGACGAGTACGTGCTCGGACTTATTTGTTAAAATTGGAATTTTAGGGTTCCTAGGTCCTTGTATTCATTGAATATGCAGTTGTTGTTGCTATGATTATGTTCCTTAATTACTACTTTCACCTCTACCTGCTTAATTAGAATTAATTGCTTCATGATCCACTCTTATTGTTTACTTGATTCGTATGTGCCTTAATTTAGACTGTTATCTCTTCTATTGCCATGTTATCTTTCCCTAACTCCTTATCTTTATTTGAAGTTATAGTTATCCTTTTTGTAATTGTCCATCCTTAATTGAGGTTATGGTTATCTTCCCGCTGCCTACCTTTACATGAATGGGTTGTATCTCTTTCGTAATTATCCAAACGTAAAAGAAGCTTAGATATCCTATGCCTTAGTTGACTTTCCCTTATTTGAAATTATTTGACTCGTGTTAGTTTCCTTATTGATGAACCGCACATTGTGGGACCGTTGTTTCATATTGTTTCCTTCCCTGTTGAGTTGTTCTTATTACGCCTAGTATTCTTTATTATGGTTATTCCTTGTGAACTAGTCCTACTGTTTCTCGTTATCGAAGGTTCTTGATTTGATTTACTTCCCGTACTTTCTATTATTGTTATTGTTGTTGTTGTACTTGTTATTATTGTGATGCACGAGGTTTCTGCTGTGCGGTTGTTATTGTTGTGATGTATGAGGTTTCTGTTGTGTGGTTTTTGTCAGGGGGTTGCACGAGGGTTCTGTCGTTCTATTGTTACTACTGATATTTGCACATGCGTCATGACAAGACGGGATATATATATGTGCATTGCGCATGTGGCGAGATAAGGTGGGAAAATTATTATGCACATGTGGAGAGACAAGGCGCGCATTTACTTTACTATTGCACACGTGGCAAGACAAGGTGGCCTATGTCATGGATTGATTTGTGATGACATATGATGGCTTGGGGGCATTCTCATGTTGATAATTGTGTAGTGGTACACTTATCTGTGTGGGATTTATCTTGTGAAAAGTTGTGAGAAAACACTCTACGTGCTGCCCATTTTCATTTTCTTATACTTACTAGCTGGTATGATCTATGTTAAAACACTTGCACAAGCATACACGTAGTTAAGCACTCTTATCGGTTAAGAGGATTCTTGATATTTCTTAGTATAGATGTACACCCATGTTTACTTGCACTCTATGTGAGAATGGCTCTATTTGGCACGTGAGTCGTCAGTACAGTTATGAAGTGTAATGAGGGCACATGATGCCAAATGTTAGGGTTCAGATATTGGGACCCGTGAGTTGTGAATAGTCTGAGGTTCGGTACCTGGTGGATTTTATTGACTAAAACCTGATGTGAAAGTGATCGTTTTTGTTAAGTTATTACTTGTCCTTTCTTTATCTGTGATTTTGGATTTAGCATGTGTTTCCGTTCATTATTCTATGTCATTATTATGGTATTCTGCTGATAATTGTTGTTTTCCTTTTTTGTTGCAGTTACTGCATTAATTGCCATTTCGCGTAGTCTTTATGTAGATATCATACTCTAACGTTCCTATACTTATACTTGTTCATGTTAATTACTGCAGTAGGTGTCTTGATTGTTTCTCGTCACTGCTCAACTAATTTTGTCTTGGTACTTGTTAGGTATCGTGTGTACTCATACTACACTTTTACACATTTTTATGCAGATCGAGGTATTTTAAAGCCAGTGATCTTTAGCTAGCTGTGTGGATTGTTGCCGTGGAGACTCAACATAAACCTATTGCGGCGTTCGCTGGCTTTAGAGTCTCCTTCTGATTTGTATTCATACTATTTAATTTATTTCAAGCAGTCATAGTTAGAAAAATTATAGTAAACTCTGTACAGCTTATGACTTGTACTACAGGTTTTGGGAATTGTTAATTTTATAAAGATTTCTATTTCAAAAGTGTTTAGATATTATTTGCTTATTATTGTTATTCAGTAAATGTTTGGATTACCTAGTACCTAAGACTAGGTGCCATCACGATATCCAACAGAGGGAAAATTGGGTCGTGACAAGTTTGTAACAGAGCTCTAGGATCATTGGTGCTACGAGTCATAAGCGAGTTTAGTAGAGTCTTGCGGATCGAATACGTCTGTACTTATATTCGAGAGGCTACGAAACTATTAGGACAGTTTCACTTCCTTCATTCCTATCGTGCGAGTTCATTGATCTTGAAATTTGAATTTTTATCATTACATTCTCTAACAGATGGTGAAGACACGAGCTGTAGTTACTGATAGCGTTACCCCTGAAGCAGATGTCGCTAGGGGAAGAGGAAGAAGCCGACAAGGAGCACGTGTCGCAACTAGGACACCTATTAGAGCAGCAGTTGAGGAGCTTCCAGTAGTCCCGATTGGGGGGGCAGGTACCGAAGGCGCCTGCTGTTACTCCCGTACTTTAGGAGACCTTAGCACAGTTCCTAAGCATGTTTGGTATGTTCACTCAGGCGGGGTTGATTCCAGTTGCACCAACTACTTCACAGACCGGGGGATGAGCTCAGACTCCCACTGCCCATATGCAGAGCAGCCAGTTCATGTTGGTCAGGTTCCAGGTGTCATGGCGACATATCATGTGGTTCCAGTTCAGCCCATGGTAAGGGCAGCAGCATCCGAGGAAGAACAGCTTAGACTTGAGAGGCACAAGAAGTACCACCCTCCTACCTTCAATAGATTGGCGACAGATGATGCCCAGGGTTTCCTGGAGGAGTGTCACCGCATTCTTCGTACTATGGGTACTATGGATACTAGAGGGGTTTCTTTTGTTACATTCCAGCTCAGAGGAGTGGCTTATCAGTGGTTGTGGGCGTTTGAGTTGGGTAGCCCGGCCGAGGCACCTTCACTTTCATGGGTTCAGTTTTCAGAGATGTTCTTGAGAGAGTTTTTACCTTAGTCCCTTCGAGATGCATGGCGTGTGGAGTTTGAGTAGTTTCACTATGGCACTTCTTCAGTATCAGAGTTTGCCATTAGATTCAATGATTTGGCTAGGCATGCACCTGCTTTGGTTGCCACAGTTAGAGAGTGTGTCTGTAGATTCATTGAGGGGATCAGGCATGATATTCGGTTCAGTATGGCTCGGGATTTAGAGTCGGATGTTTCATTTAAGAAGGTGATAGGGATCGCTCACTGAGTAGAGGGCATGTGGGATCAAGAGAGAGAGAACAGGCGGGGCCATGAGAGAGAGGACATGCGAGGTCAGTAGAGAGAGGACAGGGAGGCGAGGATGCCACGTAGATCGGAGAGATCTACTGGTCCTTATTTTAGAGGTAGGGTACGACATGGTAAAGGTTTTGTGGGTCAACCAGTTCAGTTTTCACTTCGGGCTTCACATGTGTTTCAGGTGCTCATGGGTCTCTCAGTACCCGTACTGCACAATTTCCACAACCACGTCATTAGAGAGGTTACTTTGAGTGTGGAAATACTACCCACATGGTGAGACATTGTCCCAGACACCGGAAAGACGTGTCACACCAGGGTATTTAGGAGAGTAGAGGGTGCCCAAGAGCGGAAGGCCCGACCCGTTGATGTGTTTCCTATAGTCGGCTTGAGGCCGTTGCGCCAGATGATGTCATACACCTATGATTTTGATTTGTTACAGAGGGGCACCATATGTATTTTTATTTCGGTTCTGCTTATCGGGACGAGTTCCCTTATTTGTTGCTTCAATTAAAATGGGCGAGTTTCATGATTAGCAGTCTGTTTATGTGTTTGCCCCTGTTGGAAGATTCTATGAGTGGTAGCCCGGGTCTGTCATTTGTTTTATCCATTATTGAGATTTGCCATACTAGAAGTGAATTCTTGTTGTCCATTTTGGTAGGTTTGATGTGATTCCTGATTAATTTGGTTACGATTTGTGATTTGATGCTCTACCGAGGTGAGAAGCAGTCAGTGTTGTGATTTTATTGGCAAATTTGGTTAGTGGAAGGTTCCAATTGGTATGATGTGTATTCGACCCGTGATTCAGAGTTAAGGGTGCGACCCTTGCGATTCCATGTGATTTGATATGTTTGAATCAGGCTGCGTGCCGCGGTGGAAGTTATGTCATGATGAGATCTTTGTGATTTATTCATATACCTTAATTATTTCTTTTTAAATTGATTCGTAGCATGGTTGTGATAGAGAGTTGTGCCTGTTAGGCTTGTTTGATATTTCTCTTATGTGTTTCTCTTTACATATTCAGTCATTTTCGTTATGTTCTCCTTGAGTTTTAGCTTGCGGGGTGTGTGCTCAGTAGTGTTAGTTGTGACTTGTTGATCCAGGTGTATAGTTATGAGGCCTTCGTGTTTCTTTCGTCATTGTTAGTGTTGTGGAGGTTTGAAATGGGTTGCTAACGGATATGAGGCTAATTTCCGGTGCTGGTTTTGATTACGGACAGCTATTGTGATCATTGATGTTATTATGGGCCTATGTATGGTGTTTCATGTTGGGTGGTTGTACCTTGTAGGTGTAGGCATGAGTTGTTGCAGTTGGTTGTGTCACGACACAAAAAATCTACTAAGGCCGTGATGGCGCCGGACACCACTGTCAGACAAGCCAATCATTAATTAGTTTAAATAAATTCATGTTATAGCATTTATAAAAAATATTACCTTTCACTTTATTACATAGTAACTAAATAAAAGTTTGTTAAGTAAATACAATGGTTTAAATATTCTATTTTAGCAATTATATCCCAAACACACCCTAGAACCCGGTGTCACGAGTACATGAACAATTTCTAAGAATTTATACAATCATCACAAAGCTTGTCCGAAATACAAATTGGACAAGGAATTTAAAATGAAAATAAATACAGTACGAGGGAGACTCTTGTATTGGTAAAAAAGAGTTTCACACGTAAGCCACCTTTTGACAACTCAGACAGTTATGTGGACACATGAGAACGCGGCAGCTGGATGTGATTCTTTGAAGAGGTACATAACAAAGAGGCACGATTCAATAAACCCTCGAGCTTATCAGCCACAGGAAACTCAACCTGATCAAAATAGGGAAGAGACACGGTCGGAATGAATCTGGCCAAAGCTACGAGCAGATTCAAGAACCCACAATTGATTACTCGTAGGTTATGTAACCGTACCCCAATTACCATTATCCTTTGTAACACCTCATTAATGTCATAATTAGTCATTAATGGGAAACCATAGCAAGAGTTGTACGTTATATCAAGGAATGTCCTATATAAGGGAGGGGAATACAGATTGTAAAGGCATCTGATTCTAGAATATAATCTACTTTGCTTTTCTATATATCTACAATATTGTCCATTAATCATTTTTCTCTATTTCCTTGATTATCAGTAACCCGTGTTCATCCTAGAAATAGCTTTAGTTAAAAGATCTAATTCTTTGGTTAAACAACTCTGTCAGCTGCGGATCGCCTCCAAACGGTACAGCTCGCCTAAGTCTCCAAACCAGCCATATCACTATGAAACTACCTGCACAATAAAAATACACAGCAAGTGTAGCATGAGTACAAAACAACGTGCACTCAGTAAGTCGCCCGCCTAACCTCAGAGAGGTAGTGACGAGAGGTCGAATTAGACACTCACTAAGGTCCAGTAAATTAATTTAACAGCATATGATGAACACGGTAGGCATGTAAAGGTAGTAAAGCAACAAATATATAAGACACTGAAATCCAAATAAATACTGGAAGTAAACAAAAAGTTACCACTTCCTCATTTTCTCCTAAATATCTTAAATAAACAATTTCCTCTTTGTTTCGCCCCCAAATATCTTAAATAAATAATTACTTCTTTATTTTCCCCCAAATATCATATCACTTCAAAATCATGAAAAACATTTAACAATTTAGCATGAACATACGGGATAAAGACAATCGGCCTAAGCCATCATAATAATCATCGTTGTGCACTGCCGAGGGTCAAACGGCTCGTACCATAAGTGCACCTTTTCACTAAAATAATCATGTCTATGCACTGTCGAGGGTCGAACGGCCCGAACCATAAGTGCATTTTTCAATCCGTCGTGGAGTACGGCCCGTTCCCATGAGAGTGGGGGAAATAACACTCCGCTCATGGAATGTAAATTGCGAAGCGGTCACATGCAGTCATGCACAATCAACAGTCCACCCCGAATATGTCGGGAAAACAAGTACTCAAGTAAATGACAAATTTCTCTTTTAAAAATCACAAAATAGTATTTAAATCCTTTCTCGAAATTCATTTGCCAAGTTTAATAATATTCAATAATATCACCTTATGAGGTATACAATTATCCATGGAGGAAATTAATTCTCTTTATAGCTGATTAAGAAAATGAACTCTAGCCTTCTTTAGATATTCTATTACAATTTCGATTATATTAGCAGCCTAATATTACAGGCAGGATCACAGGTACAACTGGTAAGGCATGCTAGTGGGTGCTAGACTACCCCGTACATGGCATAATAGTAGCTATGCATGGACTCCCTTCACCTCGTGCGTACGTAGCCCCCCCCCCCAGATAGTAGCACATACTAAATTAGTTCACCTAGGGGGACAATTCCTCCTCACAAAGTTAGAAAGGAGACTTAACTCGCTCCGAAGTCCCATAACCGGCTTCCAAGCCCTTCCGACGACTCCAATGGATGCACTATTCCCCAAAACTACCAAATAACGGGTAAAGCAATGAAAATTCATCCTAATACTTGCAACAGATTCAAATTATATACTTTCCCAACTCCGCTCGGTGAATTGACCAAAATTCCCTCAGGCCCACGTTCCCGAAATCCGAAATTTCTGGAAGATATATTCTATACATAGCCTTATTAACTCAAATATACAATTTACTCTAAAATCCATGCTCAAATTCGTGGTTAAAACCAAATATAGATTTCTAGGTTTTCATCAAGATTTCCCAATTTTCCTACAAATTCTCATGTATAATTCCATGTAATAACCTTGTAGTTAACTTAGAAACATGAACGAACTACTTACCTAACATTGCATGAAGAAAATCCTCCTTTGAAGCCTCCCAAAATTGCCCATGCCATGATGAAATAGTGAGGAAATGGCCAAAAATCACGGTTTTAAAACATTCTGCCCTGGCCATTTGTCGCACCTGCGAGTCCGCAGGTGCGACCAAAACTCCGCACATGCGGCTTTTCCTCAGCTCCAGCCAAATTCGCACCTGCGCCCCATAGCCCGCATCTGCGACTTCACAGGTGCGGAAATACCATCGCACCTGTGCTCCCAGACAGACCACCACTTCTTCGCACCTGTGGCGCCATTACCGCACCTGCGGCCAAAGCTGCAGGTGCGGTCACACTAGATGACAGCAATTCCATCTCCTCTTCTAACTTCAAATATTGATCCATTAACCACCCAGAATCCACCCGAGGCCCCCCAGGACCCCGTCCAATAATACCAACCTGTTCCAAAACATAACGCGGACTTGCTCGAGGCCTCAAATCACATCGAACAACATCGAAACCACGAATCTCACCCAAATCCCAACTTTATGAACTTACAAATTTCCAACTTCTACATCTGATGCCGAAACCTATCAATTCACGTTCGATTGACCCCAAATTTTTCACACAAGTCATATTCGACATTACGGACCTGCTCCAACTTCCAGAATTTCATTCCGACCCTGATATCAAAATCTCCACTTCCGGTCGGATTTCTCAAAAACCTTTAAATTTCTATCTTTAGCCACATGACTTCAAAATGACCTACGGACATCCGAATTCACTTCCGATCGCGCTTCCAACTCCAGAATCACCAAACGAAGCTATTCCCAGACTCGGAATCCCAAACAGACATCAATAACACTGAAATGCGCTTCAACCCAAACTTAAGAAATTTTCTTCAAAATGCTGACTTCCACAATATACGTCGAACGCTCCCAGGTTATCCAAAACCCAATCAGGATATGCGCCCAAGTCCGAAATCATCATACGAACCTATAGGAACCTTCAAATCCTGATTCTGAGGTCGTTTACTAAAAATTCCAATCTTAGTCCATTTCTCCAACTTAAGGCTTCTAAAATGAGAATTTTTCTTTCCATTTGACTCCGAACTTCTCGAAATTCAACTCCGACCATGCCTACGAGTCATAATACCTGAAATGAAGCTGCTCATGACTTTAAACCGCTGAACGACGTGCTAAAGCTCAAAATGACCGCCGGGTCGTTACATTCTCCCCACTTAAACAGACGTTCGTCCTCGAGCGTGCCAAGAACTGCTCTGGAGTTATCTGAAATCACCGTTTAACACCTCGAGCACCTGCCCGTGCTACCGCAACCCAGTTGAGTACATTAGCTTGATCGAATCTGAAGATTTCTTATTTTCTCCATATAATAGGCTCAGAACCTAGTTCCAACACCTGAAATTTCTCTGTCAGGCCTAGTTCCAATATATAAACACTGTATCAACTACCAAACGCTATACCAGAACATGACTGCATACCTTTGCTGAATTAGCACCATGCATCGCATAATTCCTCACCTGACCACAACGACGCTCCCTGAACCTTAATAGCCAAAATTCCATGAATCCGATGCTCCCAAGGCACCTTATGATATATATACATTCTGCTATAATGCCGGAGATACCACCACAACGAAGGAGACATGTATAAATTCATAACCAACTGCAGAGTTGACAAATCATTGAATATATCATCTTGACTAGAATCATCACCTCATTATGAACCAACCGTTGGTAATTGTCCTTCAATGTATTTCACATAATCTTATCGCACTGATCCCTGATCCAATAATCTCATCTCACCCAGTATGAACTGCTCAGACAACAAATCACCCCAACATGACCAACAGTCTCACATGACACCACAACGCGCCAATATGCCATAACTCAAACATGATACCTAAAGAAATGACTCCAAAAAAGACTACTCGACTTACGCAACTTAGTATGAACTCTGCTCAGAAAAATAGAAAGAAAAACATAAGAAAGAAAATATAGGAACCTTACTCATCTTCACACTGTTGTGGCGTGCAACCCGATCCAAATAACATACCTGTGGCGGCGTGCCACCCGATCCCATCATAAAATTCACATAGGAAATATACACAGAGCTGAATTGCTCACTATTACAAATTACTGAATATCGATCATAACCACGCTAAGTGCATAATACCATCCTGGGGAGACTGATAAAGCCCTATGCTTACAAAACTCAAGCACAACTGAAGTGCGATATATACATATACTCTGGATCTCAAGAGTTGTCCTGCTCACATAACATCATCACTACGCGGAGATCTCAACTCATAAGAAATTATCAAGCCGTTTCACAACTCACACGGCATAATCATATTATCACATGAATTTGACGAAGACGGAACAACACCTGATATTCCAACACCCCTCCCTGAGGAGCGCTATACTGAAATGAACACTTCTGCCTCACGTGAAGACCATAATCATATTTAAATTCATCCACAAACATCGAGTCTACCTTGCTCGCACCAAAACTAGGCTAATAGTTTTACCTGGGTCCATATTAACCCACTTCCTCTCATAATAGGCAAGAACAATCATCAAAGCCGGGATAAACACCCCACAATCCACAACCAAATGAACCAAACGCCTTCCAGGCATAAACTCGCAAATAAGCAATATTTCACCTCTTTATACTCAGTCCAAATCTTCAATACATCAAGGGACTACATGTCACACTTGTACAATCTTATCGTGGTTACGCTCCCACGACCTTCCACACTAGGTAAAAAGTCTGCACATTCGCATTCTGACCACACTAATACTGCACAACACATCAAGAACCCTCGACCTGGGTACAAAGACTCCTTCACCGAATATCAATCTCAGGTGACACTGAAGATAACACCAGCTTACTCTGAACTTTCAAAATCACTTTCTCTTGCTCATCAGAGCTCATGACATCCTTGTTAACACCGAACCACAATCTTGATTCTTAGTCCCAGTTACATACTGCTCACCGCACCTAACGTGCCAATACGAGATGGCGCGAGAATTCCATCACGACTTCTGAACCACCAATAGGGTGAGCACTTCATCACATAGAACCCTTTTACTTAACTCAATTCAAGAGAACCATCACAACACTCGAGTGAATTCTCATAATCACCCAACATGCAAATCCTTAAGTAGTAGTCTATACCACCATAATCCTTCCGGGATCCGCCTACACCTGACAGGCCATAGCACTCAAATGCAACCCCATGAAATCCATTACGACGGCCGACAAGCCCCGCACACACCGGCACAACCACATGCATAACTTAATCACATCGAAGGAACTGATCACTGCCGTACATGTGCCATTTCAACCATGGATAATCAATATATCTTCTTTTAATCATCTTCAATTGCCTCAGGAATAATAGTAACTTCCTCCAACTCGTAGAAAACTCAACCCTCACTCATCCCGAGTGACCTTGATTCACGAGACCATGCTGCCTAAATCCCGCAACCCGTCTCGTACCCTCCTAATAGTCTTTCTACAATCCGGAGTTTATTTCTCTCACTCCTCCAATACTATCCTGCACGCTAAAACATATCATAGAACCCCAACCATTTTCCTTTTCTCAGTAATTATGCTGCATAAGCTCAATCCTTGATCATACTACTGCCTTAAACCCTTAAACACCACATTTTTAACTTTGAATTCACTAGGACCGCTATTGAGAGTCACCCACTTTGACTGGTCCCAAATACAATCAACTCCTAGGCTATCCTAGCACATGAACTCCATTTTCAATGAAGCACGTGACCGAGTCACTATCCTTACAACTCGCCTATGCCTTAAGCATAAATTCTGAATCTTCCAAAGCCTAACCCCGGTCTGACAGGGCCAACTTTTGCACACATTCATCAAATCCCACGCACAATCACCATTTTACTCCTTTCCCTTAGCTGTGATAACTTGCCGACACGCCGACAATCCGTAACCCGATGAGAAGATAATCCTACAACCCAACTGCAGATGGTGGGACTCCCCCACTTAGCCCGAAGCTACTCCTTGCACCACTCTAGACCCTGACGAGATCCTTTCTCCTTTGTTAACATGATTTTGCTCAACTAATCCGTCCAATCCTTCCAAATTCTCTTGCTAGCACTCCCTAAATACTCAAATTCTCTATTTTCACACATTCTGCCTACTACCGAATAGCCACTAGAATCCCTTGTAGAAACTTACCAACCATGCCACCGCTAACCTATTCACAGGAGATAACCCACCTATGGAAATCACCCGCGGACACCTTCCAACGACGCTGAAATGCACGCTCTCTGCGACATCAATACCCCATCCTACGCCCTGCTTCATTTACCAACTTTACTAGTCCGTCCGCTCCTCATGAACATCCACTATATGCGTGTCAATATCTTCAAATTCCAAGTTATGTTGTCGCTCCCCCACTTTGTGACTTCTTGACTTTTGCTTCTTACACCTGGCCTCATAGAAATGGAACCACCGCCTAGCCTCAATTCAATATCATTCTCTGCCAACCGTATTCTTCAATACTCCTTCACCATACTCTGGCCCCATGCACCCGAAGAAACCATGGCACTGACGAACTTAACACATTCCATTTGATCAAGGACGACGATAACACGTCACAGGTGATTACTCTACCTTACTTGAAACACCAAGTCTTACTATTTTATCAATCCAAACCCTGGCCATTCATAATCCAAATGCCTCAAAGCTCTTATAAACACAACAACCTAGCTGAAACAACATAATATTCTTCTGCAGGGCAACAACAACAGCCCCAACCAACTACACATGGGAAACATCTCGCACCATATCTGTAGCACCATATCAATTCCTCAAATTCCCGATTCATGGCAAGCGCTTCGCGACGCGTAAGATTGAGTAGGAATAACTTAGGCATAAGCCTTAAAGGAATAAAAGACGTCTTTGTACCGATCCGCAAGACTCTACTAGAATTTTTCATGACTCGTGAGACCTACGGGAACCTAGCGCTCTGATACCATGTTGTCACGACCCAAAATCTAAGGTCGTGATGGCGCCGGAAACTACCGTCAGGCAAGCCAACTATTAGTTAGTTGAAATAAATTCCTGTTTTAACATTTATGAATAACATTACCTTTTACTTTATTATATAGTAACTAAATAAAATTCCATTAAGTAAATACAACGGTTTAAATATTCCATTTTAGCAATTATATCCCAAACACACCCCAGAACCCGGTGTCACGAGTACATGAACAATTTCTAAGAATTTATAGAATCATCAAAAAGCTTGTCCAAAATACAAATTGGACAAGGAATTTAAAATAAAAATAAATACAGTACGAGGGAGACTCTATCAGCTGTGGATCGCCTTCGGATAGTGCAGCTGGCCTAAGTCTCCAAACCAGCCATATCACTGTGAAAGTACCTTCGCAATAAAAATGCAGAGCAAGTGTAGCATGAGTACAAAAACAACTTGTACTCAGTAAGTCGCGCGCCTAACCTCAGAGAGGTAGTGACGAGAGGTCGAATTAGACACTCACTAAGGTCCAGCAAATTAATGTAACAGCATATGATGAACACGGTAGGCATGTAAAGTTAGTAAAGAAGCAAATATATAAGGCACTGAAATCCAAGTAAATACTGGAAGTAAACAAAAAGTTACCACTTACTCATTTTCCCCCAAATATCTTAAATAAACAATTTCCTCTTTGTTTCGCCCAAATATCTTAAATAAACAATTACTTCTTTATTTTTCCCCAAATATCTTATCACTTCAAAATCATGAAAAACATTTAACAATTTAGCATGAACATACGGGATAAGGACAATCGGCCTAAGCCATCATAATAATCATCGTTGTGCACTGCCGAGGGTCAACGGCTCGTATCATAAGTGCACATTTCAATAAAATAATCATGTCTATGCACTGTCGAGGGTCGAACGGCCCGAACCATAAGTGCATTTTTCAATCCGTCGTGGCGTACGGCCCGCTCCCATGAGAGTGGGGGAAATAATACTCGGCTCGCGGAATGTACATTGTAAAGCGGTCACATGCCGTCATGCACAATCAACAGTCTACCCCGAATACGTCGGAAAAACAAGTACTCAAGTAAATGACAAATTTCTCTTTTAAAAATCACAAAATAGTATTTAAATCCTTTCTCGAAATTCATTTGCCAAGTTTAATAATATTCAATAATATCACCTTATTAGGTATACAATTATCCACAGAGGAAATAAATTCTCTTTCTAGTTGATTAAAAAAATGAACTCTAGTCTTCTTTAGATATTCCATTACGATTTCGATTATGTTAGCAGTCTAATATTACAGGCAGGATCATAGGTACAACAGGTAAGAAATGCTAGTGGGTCCTAGACTATCCAGACATGACATATAGTAGCTACACACGGACTCCCGTCACCTCGTGTGTACGTAGCCCCTGCAGATAGTAGCACATACTAAATTAGTTCACCTAGGGGACAATTCCCCCTCACAAAGTTAGAAAGGAGACTCCGCTAGGTGAATTGACCAAAATGCCCTCGGGCCCACGTGCCCGGAATTCGAAATTTCTCTAACACATATTCTACACATAGCCTTATTAACTCAAATATACATTTTACTCTAAATTCCATGCTCAAATTCGTGGTTAAAATCCAAATCCAAATTTCTAGGTTTTTATCAAGATTTCCCAATTTTCCTATAAATTCTCATGTATAATTCCATGCAATAACCTTGTAGTTAACTTAGAAACATGAACGAACTACTTACCTAACATTGCATGAAGAAAATCCTCCTTTGAAACCTCCCAAAATTGCCCATGCCAAGATGAAATAGTGAGGAAATGGCCAAAAATCACGGTTTTAAAATATTCTGCCTAGGCTATTTCTCGCACCTGCGAGTCTGCAGGTGCGACCAAAACTCCGCACCTGCGGCTTTTCCTCAGCTCCAGCCAAATTCGCACATGCGCCCCATAGCCCGCATCTGCGACTTTGCAGGTGCGTAAATACCATCACACTTGTGCTCCCAGTCAGACCACCACTTTTTTGCACTTGCGGCGCCATAGCCGCACCTGCGGCTCCGCACCTGTGGCCAAAGCCTCGCAGGTGCGGTCACACAAGATGATAGCTTTTCCAGCTCCTCTTCTAACTTCAAATATTGATCCGTTAACTACCCGGAATCCACCCGAGGCCCCCTGGGACCCTGTCCAATTACACCAACCTTCTCCAAAACCTAACACGGACTTGCTCGAGGCCTCAAATAACATCAAACAACATCGAAACCATGAATCGCACCCAAATCCCAACTTTATGAACTTAGAAATTTCCAACTTCTACATCTGATGCCGAAACTTATCAATTCACGTCTGATTGACCCAAAATTTGCACACAAGTCATATTCGACATTAAGGACCTGCTCCAACTTCCGGAATTGCATTCCGACCCTGATATAAAAATCTCCACTTCCGGTCTGATTTCTCAAAAACCTTCAAATTTCTATCTTTAGCTAAATGACTTCAAAATGACCTACGGACATCCGAACTCACTTCCGATCGTGCTCCCAACTCCAGAATCACCATACGAAGCTATTCCCAGACTCGGAATCCCAAACGAATATCAATAACACTAAAATGCGCTTTAAGCCAAACTTAGGAAATTTTCTTCAAAATGTTGACTTCTACAATATACGCTGAAACGCTCCCGGGTTATCCAAAATCCAATCCGGACAGACGCCCAAGTCCGAAATAATCATACAAACCTGCAGGTACCTTCAAATCCTGATTATGAGGTCGTTTACTGAAAATTCTAATCTTAGTCCATTTCTCCAACTTAAGGCTTCTAAAATGAGAATTTTTCTTTCCAATTGACTTCGAACTTCCCGAAATTAAACTCCGACCATGCCCACGAGTCATAATACCTAAAATGAAGCTGCTCCTAACTTCAAATCGCTGAACGACGCACTAGAGCTCAAAACGACCGGTCGGGTCATTACAGGTTGAGAATGATACCAGGTATGGATTTAGAATCGGGTCTTTTGGAGAAGAATGGAAGGTGAGAATTTTTACTCTAAGTCTTATCGGTGTTGGTAGAAGGGATAAATTACAACGGAGATGGTGTCGTCAGGCTGATGTGGATTGGGGTAACTTTTGATACCCAATTTTTCCTCAAACTAATTTAAAATTGCATATATACCTTCAAAACATACTTTCATAGCAACTGGTATTTTTCTATAATTTTCCCATATTTTTATTAATTTATTTTAATTTATCCAGTATTAATATTTCTAATAATTAATTACAAAATTGCATTGCAAACAATTTCAAAAGAATTTCTTGATATTATTTAGGGTCCTATTAAGACCAAATTATTTTACAATAAGCCAAATTGGCAATATTTGACTATAATCGCAATACCTTTGCAATTATGCCCTAATTATATGTTTTATGCCATTTTTACTCAGCAATTAGTCATTTGTATTTTTAAATACTCATTAATCATTTCAATTTAACTTATTAAGCATAAATTTCATTTATTATAATTTTTAACTATTTTAATAAATTATTTATCTATTTTTTATGGGTAATTAACAATTACCCACTTTTAATTTTAATCCTAGCCTAATTAATCCGGACCCCTAACCTATTTAACTAACCCAACTACCCAGCCCAGTCTTCACAAAATACCCGGCCCAATCCCTCATTCGATCTGAGCCATTGATTAATTCAAATCAACGGCCCAGTTAATCATTTCCTTAATTAATCCCTAAAAGACTACCCCGTTTTAAGCAGCGTCACCTGCAAAGACACTAGTATCGATTGAAGTTGAGTTTGTGTCTCCGGCAAATGCACCCGCACCATTTGAGGTTTCCACCTTACCACCCCCAGGCACATGTTCCATTCGAAGTGAGGGTAGATGCGCCAATCACGGTGGCGATATCGACCACGCCACCTTTCTATACAAATGATGTACCATGACACTATACAGCCGAGGCGAGAAGAAAAGGCAAAGTCAAGACTGAAGAAGCTGTTGCAGCAGAGGGTATGACAAGAACTTGTAGAGTCTATACCGTGAAACTCTGGCTGAATCTCGCAGATAGGCTTCCAATCGGCCTCCCATTATCGAGACAGGTTCGTACGATCTTTGGAGGAAATTACAGTCCAAGGAGTATTCATTCATCGACCAGCTGAACAAAATTCCAGCGCAAATATCCCTCCTCTCTTTGCTGCAGAATTTCGAGACGCACAGGAATGCTTTATTGAAGGTGTTGAACGAAGCCTATGTGCCAAACAACATCACTAGTAGAGAAATGGCTAATATGGTGGGCCAAGTGTTGGAGATTCACAAGATCACTTTCCATGAGGACGAGCTGCCTCCTAAAGGGTTGGGCCATAACAAAGCACTGCACATCACTGTGCAATATGAAGATTATTTCATCACCAAAATCCTGATCGATGGGGGATCCAGTCTTAAAATTTGTCTGCTGATAACGCTTAAGAAATTAGGTAAAGGGATGCATGAGATAAAGGATCAAGCGATCAATATGAAACCCTTCGATGGATCTCAGAGTTCCACCAATGGTGAGATCAGCCTATGCCTGCAAATCGGGCCAACCTGGTTCGAGGTGGACTTCAAAGTGATAGATGTGCTAGCGTCCTACAATCTGTTATTGGGACAACCCTGGATCCATGCTGCTGGGGCCATAGCATCAACGCTACATCAGGTAGTGAAGTTCGAGTGGAACCACCAAGAGGTGATTATTCATGGTGACGGTACCAACCTTATTTACAGTCGCGAGACTATCCCAGTGATTGAAGGAAGAAGGAAGCTGGGTGGAGAAGCTTATCACCATATTGAACAGGTCAATGCTATCGACAAAGACAAATGGTGGGATAGCAAGATCACAAGTATGATGAATTGGCAAGTGTACGAGCCAGGTAAAGGGCTCGGCAAGAACCTTCAGGGGGTCTCCAAACCTATCAAACTCAAGAAGCATGGCACCACTTTCGGTTTGGGATACGAATACACTTGGGAAGAATTTAAAAATTGGTCGCCACCATGGCACGGTCCTTATTACCCTTTGGAGCAACCAATACCGCATCTGGAGCAGACCTTCCAACATGCCGACATTATTTATGGATCAGACGAAGAAGAAGCACTTGCATCAATGAGGGACTTGTTTCTGGAGGACAGTGATATGGACTGATGTGTTATTCTCGAGGAGGAGGGGGAGGAAAGCCCTTCCATACATGCTGTGAGCAGAGGGACATACCTCAAGAATTGGACTGTCTGGACAACCAAAGCCCGACGAGCCTGGGGGTAGCAAGGCTAAACCGATTGTTATTTATTGTTTTTCTTTACAAAATGATTTCCTTTTTCACATTTTAATTCCTGCAATAAGATTTTCAATGTTCAACACAATCATTCAATTTATCAAAAGCATTTTTAAATTTTTCTTATGAATCAATATTTATTACTATCATTTTTCTCTCATTACTTTACCTATGCAGCATTACTATTACCTGTCTTGATGAACCGATGACTGTGACATGCAACGAGAAAACGCATCAAACGGACGTGGATTCAGAAGAAGATGACATACCTGAAGAGATTTTCAAAGAAGTTGAGAATTTTGAGAACAGACCTAAGTCCAACCTGGACGAGACTGAAATCATCAACCTGAGAGATTCAGAAAACATCAAGAAGATACTAAGAAAGATGATATAAAGGCACAAGAAGTGGCACAAGAAGTTATCATTTTCCTTATTGAGATATCGCACCACAGTTCGCACCTCAACAAGGGCAAATCCCTATATGCTAGTTTATGGTACTGAGGTTGTTATTCCTGCCGATGTTGAGATTCGATCTCTAAGAATTATACAAGAAGCTGAGCTCAGCGACGCGGAATGGGTAAAGAGCCGTTATGAGCAACTATCCCTCATAGATGGAAAGAGAATAAATGCAGTCTATCATGGTCAACTCTATCAGAACAGAATGACCCGAGCCTTCAACAAGAGAGTCAAGCCTAGACAGTTCTTACTGGGGCAGGTGGTGCTGAAGAAGATCTTTCCACATCAAGATGAAGCCAAAGGGAAGTTCTCTCCCAACTGGCAGGGTCCGTACATGGTTCACCGAGTACTAACAGGAAGAGCACTTATACTCAATGAAATGGACAGAGAAGTCTGGCCAAAGTCAATCAATTCAGATGCAGTCAAACGCTACTATGTGTAATCTTTATGTTTTCCCAATGATGTAAATTAAACTACGCCTGACTTAATTCCCGTTTAAGAGGAGATACGTAGGTATCCCTATGGGTTCGGTCACAATTCAATAAAAATTTCATTTTTCCCCGCAATTGGAAACTGGGGCAGAATTTTGAGGAGGACCCTCAAAATTCTGAAGCAAGTTCAGCCAATCGCCGTATGAGCAACAATTAGAGACATTCACCCATCAAACTGGGGAAGAATTTTGAGGAGGACCCTCAAAATTCTGAAGCAAGTTCAGCCAATCGCCGTATGAGCAACAATTAGAGACATTCACCCATCAAACTGGGGAAGAATTTTGAGGAGGACCCTCAAAATTCCGTAGCAGTAGAGGTTGCAATGTCCCGAGCCGTGTCACGATCGTCGGTTCATCCCAAAATTATTTTTAATTATGCATTAGGCTTTTACAAAATCATGCATGTTTGTTTTTGAAATAGCTTTGTTTAGCAACGCTACCCCAATA
>MDKJ01228219.1:0-82484 GCA_005239525.1 Nicotiana knightiana
ATATATATATATATATATATATAAGGTATATTAAAGAGAAAATGTCGTTATTCAGTTCAGAATGAGTCAATGGTCCATACCAGGAGAAGAGGCTCCATGAATTTCTACAGATCTCTTTCTACATATCACTTTCGTCATGGAATTATTGCGAAAGTTGAAACAAGGCTTATATATGTTATGATGCATACTACGGGCTTTAGGTTAGTGGAAATTTCAGATGTTGTGCTTGGGGGAGATTGCCTTGGGCAAATGAGTCATGGTGTGCATGGTGTGATTTCAGCGGAGTAGGATGGTCACGCTGGGTTCTGTGTCTGGTGATTGATACAGTGTTCGTGTGTGAGAATCTGGTATCGTGAAGAATGTTCGAATTTGGCTCTAAAGCTTACTAGTTAAGGTAGTGGGAACGATCTTCATCCTGGCTCGAGCTAGTATTCCCAACTGGGTTGTGGTGGCACGGGTAGGTTCACGAGGTGTTAAACAGTGATTTTGGACAACTCCGGAGCAGTTCTTAGCACGTTTGATGAAGAACGTATGTCTAAGTGGGAGAGAATGTAATGACACGATCGGTCGTTTTGAGCTCTAGCGCTCCATTCAGCGGTTTGATTCCTTGAGTAGCTTCACTTCAGGTATTATGACTTGCACGTGTGGTCGAAATTGAATTTCTGGAAGTTCAGATTTGATTTAGATGGAAAATTCATTTCAGAAGCGTAAAGTTGGAAGAGTTGACTAAGGTTTGACTTTTGAGTAAATGACCTCGGAATTGGGATTTGAAGTTTCCAATAGGTTCATATGATGATTGTGGACTTGGGCATATGCCCGAATCGGGTTTTGGATGACCCGGGAGAGTTACAACGCTTATTGTGGAAAGTTGTCATTTTGGAAGAATTTCATGAATTTGGGTTGAAGTGTATTTTAATGTTATCAATGTCCGTTTGGGATTCAGAGCCTGGGAATAGCTCCTTATGGTGATTTTAGTCTCAGGAGCGCGTCCGGATGTGGATTTGGAGGTTCGTAGCTCATTTCGGGGTTGTTTTGCAAAAGTTGGAAGTTGAAGGTTTTTGGAAGTTTGACCGGGAATGGACTTTTTGATATCGGGGTCAGATTCCGATTCCGGAAGTGGACAATTTGAGGTCAATCGGAATTGATTTGATAGGTTTCAATATAGAATGTTGAAGTTGGAATTTCTTATTTTCATTAGGCTTGAATTGGGGTGTGATTCATTTTGTAGCGTTGTTTGATGTGATTTGAGGCATCGACTAAGTCTGTGATATGTTTTGAGACTTGTTGGTATGTTCGGATGAGGTCCCGAGGGTCTCGGGTGAGTTTCGGAGTGGTTTCGGATCATTTCTAGCTGCTGATTTTTGGCTACAGCAGTGTGTTACGTGGTCGCAGGTAATTGGATGCGATCGCAATGAGTAAAATGGGAGAAATTGCCCAGTGATCCGCGATCGCAGAAGAGCTTTCGCTATCGCGTAGAGGAAATTTTCTGCTGCACTAACCCGACTTTGAAAGTTTATATCTCGTAATCTATAAGCAATTTGGAGATAATCGAAAAATTAAAGTTATAGCCCTTTGTGTTTAGTTTTCAGAAAATGAAACCATTTGGCATTTGGAGTTGTGTGCAAAAAGTTATGATTGATATACTACAGACTATCCGGGAAGATGTTTCGGAATCGCGAAGAAGAAATTTGGGTTTGTGCAGGGCTGGCTTTAGAAGCTTATATCTCAAAATATATAAGGAATTGGGAGATGAACAAAACATGAAAGTTTTAGATCATGGTGTCTATTTCAGAAATTTAAACCATTTGTCATTATAAATTTAGTGCAAAAAGTTATGACCATTATACTAGAGGTTGTTCGAAAAAGTTGGAAAAGACTGTTGGAAACATTTATTCTTCGCGATCGTGGGGGAATGGCCGCGATCGCATAGAGTAAAAAAATACTGGAAAAATATTGTGCTTCGCAATCGCGGGAGTTTGGTCGTGATGTCATTGGTAAATGACTGGGCAGCAGATTTAAGTTCTGAAAATGGGACCATTTTTAACGATTTGGAGCTCGGGAAAGGGCGAGTTTTGAGAGATTTTCAAGGGAAAACATTGGGGTAAGTGTTCTTTATTCTATATTGATTATATTTCATGATTCCATACTTAATTACATCATGAATCCGTGAATTAATGGAATAAAAATCACATTTTTATAAAATCTTTCGAAAATATAAAATGAAGATTTGAAAGGCAATCCGATGTCAGAATTTGATAATTTTTGGATGGTTGGACTCGTCTCGGAATGGGTATTTGGATTTCATGAGTTTTTCCAAGATTCAAGACGTGGGTTGCACTGTTGAATTTTGAGATGAATTTTGGATTTTTATTCAGAAGATTAGTAATTTCATATGGAATTAATTCCTACGTTACGTGTTGAGTATATTGAATTGTTTGTGACTAGATTTGAAGCTTTACGACACCAATTCTCGAGGGAAAAGTTTATTGGAATCTTGAATTTTTTTGCGAAGCGAGTTAAGTCTCCTGACTAACTCTGTGGAGGAGAAACTACCCCTAGGTGTTGTAATTGATATTTTCTACTTGTTGCAGGGGCTACGTATGCACGAGGTGACGAGAGTCCGTACGTAGCTACATTCATATTATTGTCCAGGTAGACTCAGGTTCATGCCATGCTATAATTGTACTATTTGAGTTATCTCTTGCCTATTAAATTCTTTTACTTCAAATTACTACTTGACACTAGGCGTACATAGAGTGATAGACTTGCTATTGTAGAGATTTGACGAGTTTCATGATTAGAAGCGGAATAATTATGTTCCTCTTACGGATTTCTCCCGCGCTATGCGTTTTCATCGAAAGGTGTTTCTTAAAATTATGACTCACACGTTTATTCGTGAGTGGGGTCAAGGACCCATTTAAACTTCTTATTCTAATGGGATCGGGTTGTTCGCCTCGGCAGGTTATGTACCACACTCTCATGGGAGCGGATTGTTCGCCTCGGCAGTATAATAGATGCATCTAGGGTTCGTGTCGCTCGACCCCCCGCAATGCACATATTATGATGGGATCGAGACGCCTCGGCATTTCTATAAAATACTCTCATAGAATCGTGCGTAATATTTGACAAGAAGTCAGTGTATCTATGAGTCTTCCTGATTTGAATTATGATGACCGATCTGGTGAGGTCCATTATATAATATATATGCTCCGGTTGAGGAGGTAATTTCTAATTGAGAGCTTGAGTCAATTTTAGAGAGGAGGATTGTATCACGTGTTTACACTTGTTTATTTCGTTTGTTTACTCTGCCCCATATTTGTTTCCTTCTTACTGTATCTGTCTTATTGAACCAATAGTAAGTGTCGATGTTGACCCCTCGACACTATTTCACTGGGGTTAGGCTAGATACTTACTGGGTACGCGTTAATTTACGTACTCATGCTACACTTGTTGCACATTTTTGTCCATGTACATATAAGTCGGGTGGTCTTTTGGGCGCAGAGGCGCGGCTATTGTGGGGACTTATCTGAGCTGCATTTCATGTTACGGTCCGCAGCCTGCAGAATCTCCATTAGAGTTACTTATATTCTCATGTCTAATTTGTATTTCAGACGGAGGTTGTGTTTTATTATATTCCCTAGTTGATGCTCATGCACTTGTGACACCGGGTTTTGGGGGTGCTTATGGGTTGTTCCTTATTGTAGCTATGAAAACATTATCATTTACCCTATAAATTCTATTTCTTATTATTTAATTAATGAAAATTATGATTTCAAAAATATTAAAATGAGTGATTAAGTTAATCATTCACTGTTGGCCTACCTACGGTGGCATTAGGCACTATCACGACCTTTAGAAGATTTTGGGTCGTGACAATATTTCATTCAGGATTGTTTAGTTAAACTCTTAGATTTCGTTTCAGTTATTGACACATAGCATCACCTTTTGAAAAACAAAAACTCTTCCGATGGTAAGATTTGTCCAGCTAAAAATAGATATATTATTTACAATAAATATAAACACCTTGCTCAAACTCAAAAAGTATCAGAGAGGTACATTCTTTTCCAATTAGGACTGGATATATTAGCTCATCCTCTCCAATAAGATCCATCCTACAAGTAGATAACTATTTTACTCGGGGCGGCTCGACAAATATTATAGCCTAAAGCCAAATTTTAGTAATAGGCCTTACAATATATAAATATAAATATATATATATATATATATATATATATATATATATATATATATATATATATATATATATATATATATTATATAAACTTTGTGTGCAGCGCCCTCAGTGCTTGAGTTTCAAAGTTATTAATTATCTTTTATTAAATTATTTTTCTCATAATTTCTTTTTATTTGATAATTTACAGCCAATAAATTTAATATTTGTTGTACATTGTTGATCTAAGGTAAGAAACAAAAAGACAACCCACACTTAATAAGTAAAAACATAAATATATCAAATTTTAGATTAAAAGAACAATAAATAAAATTAGAATAATTGAACTTGATTTGGACTTTAATAACTTTAATTATATATAAAAAATAGAGTTTCACTACATCAACTGTCACGACCCAAACTTCCCTCCGTGAGAGGTCGCGATGGCACCTAGTCTCTACTACTAGGTAAGCCCAACATTTGTGAAAACAACAAAAATAAAAGCATAAATCTTAACAACTAACAGCAACAGGAAATTTAATAACTAATAGATATGCCGCTCAAGATATACAATAATCAACTCTCAAAATATACACAGAATTTTTCCAAGACCCCGAACATCATAAGTCACAAGCTTTTAACAACTTGACTAATTGTTCTATACATCAGTATTTAGAAGTAGTAAAGGAAGAACTACACAAAGAGATGGAGCAGGACTCCGAGGTCTGCGGACGCGACAGATGTATCTTGAAGTCTCTAGAACAGCAGCAGATGCACAACTAATAGCAAGGCTAGTATGATGTATCTGGATCTGCACACAAAAATATGTGCAGAAGAATAGCACGAGTACACCACAATAGTACCCAGTAAATGCAAAGCCTAACCTCGGTCGAGTAGTGACAAGGTCAGGTCAGGACCACTGGTAAATAATAAACAAGGCAGGAGAATATACAGTATAATAAGAGTCTAGAATTTAACAAAAGAAAACACGGCAGGAATAACAGTACAACACACAGGGGTAAACAACCGGGGATCTCTCGAGATACCGTCTCGTAGCCCAAAATAAATGTGCAGGGAGAACTTCCGAGGTACCGCCTCGTAGTATCAAAAGTAAATGTACAAGGAGAACCCCCGAGGTACCGCCTCATAGTCTCAAAAGTAAATGTATAGGGGGATCTCCTAGGATATTGTCTCGTAGTCCCAAAGTAAATATGCATCTCAAACAAATGAAGATAACAGTTACAGCAAAAAAACCTACAGTTTAGACTAAGTACAAGTCAAGAAAAGGAGTAGGAATCCACTAAGCATGCTGCAAAGAGTTCATATAAGCAATTAAGACACGTAGACATGCTATTCTAGGCTAACATGATAACTACACATGCTAGTATAACTCATTTAAGATGAAAACAGGTTATTACTCAATAAAATTAGGGTTTTTAAAAAATACCATGTGTACGCACTCGTCACCTCGCGTACACGGCTCTCACATATCATAATAGTACCAAATCCTAAAGGGATTTTCCCCACAGAAGATTAGGCAAGTCACTTACATCAAACCAAGCTCAATCAATATGTAACAATGCCCTTTCCACGAATATCTAACTCCTAATGGCCCAAATCTAGCCAAAATCAATTACATACCATAAATAGACTATAAGAAGCTAATCCAATTAATGAAATCAAAGCAAAAGCAATAAATTAGAAAATCGACCAAAAATGCCTCCCCGGACCCACGTATCGGAATCGGGTAAAAGTCACAGAAATATGAACACTCATTCATTCACGAGTTCAACCATATAAGAATTACTCGAATCCGACCTCAAATCGCCTTTCAAAACTCAAAATTTTAGTCTAGGAAGTTTCTACTATTTTCCCCCAAATTTCCAACTCAAATCCCTAATTAGATGATGAAAAAAGTAATAGCTTAATGAAACCCCATCAATTTCCTTGAAGAACCTTCAAAAACTCGTCTCACACCGAGCTCTCAATGTCCCAAAATTGAAAATGGAAATCAAACCCTCGAACTTGATTTTTTCTGCCCAATGATTTCGCATTTGCAGACCTACTGTCGCACTTGCGACGCCACACTGCAGAATTTCCCTCGCATGTGCGGAAATGACTTAAGGGGCTGGGTCCGCATCTGCGAGCAATGGGCCGCACCTGCGCTCCCGCTCCTGTGGATATCTTCCTCTTCTGCCATCCTCACGCTATTGGCCTTGTCCGCTTCTACTCCATCTTTCGCAAATGCGGCTCCGCTTCTGCGGGCCAATCTCGCACATGCGCCCACATACCAAGATTGACCAAATCGCACCTTCGCTCCTCCTTCCGCACGTGCAAGTCCGCACCTGTGGTCTCCCCACTGCAGGTGTGAAACACTAGTAGACCAGAAAACCTCGGCAATTGCACAAGTCAAAACTTCAATCCGTTAAGCACCCATAACACTCCCGAAGCCTCCGGGACCTCAAACAATCATACCAACCAGTCTTAAAACACCGTACGAACTTAGTTAAGCCTAGAATCACATAAAACAATGCTAAAAATACGAATCACCCTCCAATTCAAACTTAATGAACTTGAAACTTCAAATTTCTACAACCGATGACAAAACCTATCAAACCACGTCCGATTGACCTCAAATTTCGCACACAAGTCATATTCAACATTACAGAGCTACTCCAACATCCTAAATCGGAATCTGACTCCGATATCAAAAAGTCCACATCCAACCAAAATCTCCAAAATTACGACTTTTGCCATTTCAAGCCTAAATCAGCTACAATCCTCCAAAACACAATCCGGACACGCCCTTAAGTCCAAAATCACCTAACGGAGCTAACGGACCCAACGAAACTCCATTCCAGAGTCGTCTTCACACAGTTCCCATAACGCTAAAAATCCTAAGACTTAAGCTTCCGTTTTAGGGACTAAGTGTCCCAAAATCACTCTGAAACCACAATAACAACCTCCCGGCAAGTCATATAAGTAGAAAAGATATGGGTGAAGAAGTAAACAGGGGATCGGGGCTATAACTCTCAAAACGACCATCTGGGTCGACGTATCTCTATGACAGACCAGAACAATACATGTAATGACAGAGTCGGAAGCAACTGCCTTTATATTAGCCGGAAGAGCATAATATCTGGCCTGGCACCCCCCTCTAGGGAGACCTCGACCTCCCCGACCTCCACCTCGAGCTGGCTGAGCAGGTGGGGTGGTAGCTGGTGCTGGAATCATAGCTTGAAGACCCGGTGGAGCACGCGGTGGCTGAGAAGTCTATAGAGGTGCACCCCTCCTAAGTCTGGGGAAATCCCTCACCATATGGCGAGTGTAGCCACATTAAAAACAAGCTCTCGGAGGGTGTGGCTGCTGTGACTGGCTCGGGCCAGGTCTGCTGGATTGGCCACTAAATGCACCCCGTGAAGAAGGCACACTAGATACTGGCGGTACATAATAAGGCTCCTGAGGCCTAGAAGGAGCTAGAATACCACTCGCAGCTAAAAAAGCTGAATGAATGGGGCGACTCACATAACCCCTATTATGGCGAACTGCAGTTGGGGCACGAGTACCACTGTACGTGCTAGACTCTCGAGACCTCTTGGCCTCCATCTCCTCTGTATCTCGAGCAAGCATTCCCTCCAATCTCCTAACAATACTCACAACCTGCTGGTAAGAAATATCCATCTCCAACTTCCTAATCATACGAATCCGGATATTGGGGGGAGTCCCTCAATATACCGACGAACCCTCTCTCGAACCGTGGCAACCAAGGCCGGTGCATGTCGGGCCAAATCACTTAAGCGAACTGCATACTCGAACACAGTCATAGCACCCTGGCACAGCTGCTCAAACTCTGCGCGCCATGCGTCCCTGAGGCTCTGAGGGACATACTCTCTCAAAAACATGTCCGAGAACTGAGTCCATGTAAGTGAAGCTGCCTCAACCAGACTACTCAACTCATAAGCACACCACCACTGATAGGATTCTCCTCTAAGCTGGAATGTAGTAAAAGAAACCCTGCTCGACTCCGCTACGCTCATAGTACGAAGAATACGGTGACACTCCTCCAGAAAACTCTAGACATCATTTGTCGCCAATCCGCTAAAGGTAGGTGGGTGGTACTTCTTGTACCTCTCAAATTTGAGTTGCTCCACCTCAGAATCTGTTGCCCTATCCCCGTGCTGAACCGGAGCTACCGACTGTATAGGTATAAGCTCTAGGGCCTAGTCGACCTGGACCCGCTTCTCTAGGGTACAGGCTGCGGGAGTCTGTGCCCCTCCCCCGGCCTGAGATGTGGCAGGAGCAAGTGGAATTAATCCAGCCTAAGCTAAGGTGTTGAACATGCTCATGAACTGGGCTAGAGTCTCCTGGGGGGCTGGTGCAACAATTGCACCTCAGGTGCCTGCCCTCCAGCTGGAGCTACTAGGCGATCCTCTATTGCAACGTGCGCGGGTGCTATACTGCAACGCATAGACGTCCTTGACCTCTACCCCGGCCCCAGCCTCTCGCGGCTCTAGTAGGGGGCGTTGGTGCCTGGTCATCAGATTCACCAGTACGGGTCCTTACCATCTATGAGATAGAATAGAGTACAGAAGTTTAAAATTTTGATGTCAACAAATTTCGCACGACAAGGAATCAAAGAAGTATAATTTTTTCTAACAGTTCCATAGCCTCCCGAAGATAAGCACAGACGTCTCCGTACCGATACGCTAGACTCTAATAAACCGGCTTGTGACTCACGACACCTATGAACCTAGAGCTGTGATACCAACTTGTCACGACCCTAACTTCCCTCCACGAGAGGTCGCAATGGCACTAGTCTCTACGACTAGGTAAGCCTAACATTTGCGGAAACAATGAAAATAAAAGCATAAATCTTAACAACTAACAGCAACATGAAATTTAATAACAGATAGCTATGCCGCTCGGCATATACAACACAGAATTTTTCCAAGACCCCGAACATCATAGGTGACAAGCTTCTAAGAATTTGACTAACTGTTCTATACACCAGTATTTAGAAGTAGTAAAGGAAGAACTACACAAAAGAGATAAAATTCCTGGTACTCCTAGGGAAAACAAAAGGATATACAATAATCAACTCTCAAAATATACACAGAATTTTTCCAAGACCCGGAACATCATAAGTCACAAGCTTTTAACAACTTGACTAATTGTTCTATACATCAGTATTTAGAAGTAGTAAAGGAAGAACTACACAAAGAGATGGAGCGGGACTCCGAGGTCTGCGGACGCGGCAGATGTATCTTGAAATCTCTAGAACAACAGCAGATGCACAACTAATAGCAAGGCTAGTATGATGTATCTGGATCTGCACACAAAAATATGTGCAGAAGAATAGCACGAGTACACCACAATAGTACCCAGTAAGTGCAAAGCCTAACCTCGGTCGAGTAGTGACAAGGTCAGGTCAGGCCCACTGGTAAATAATAAATAAGGCAGGAGAATATATAGTATAATAAGAGTCTAGATTTAACAAAAGAAAACACGGCAGGAATAACAGTACAACACACAGGGGTAAACAGCGGGGGATCTCTCGAGATACCGTCTCGTAGTCCCAAAATAAATGTGTAAGGAGAACTCCCGAGGTACTGCCTCGTAGTCTCAAAAGTAAATGTATAGGGAGAAATCCCGAGGTACCGCCTCGTAGCCTCAAAAGTAAATGTGCAGGGGATCTCCCGAGATACCGTTCTATAGTCCCAAAGTAAATATGTATCTCAAACAAATGAAGATAACAGTTACAGCAAAAAAACCTACAGTTTAGACTAAGTACAAGTCAAGAAAAGGAGTAGGAATCCACTAAGCATGCTGCAAAGAGTTCATTTAAGCAATTAAGACACGTAGACATGCTATTCTAGGATAAGAGGATAATTACACATGCTAGTATAACTCATTTAAGATGAAAACTTGTTATTTCTCAGTACAATCAAGTTTTTCAATAAATAGCTCCTGTACGCACTCGTCACCTCGCGTACACGGCTCTCACATATCATAATAGTACCAAATCCTAAGGGGATTTCCTCAACACAAGTTTAGGCAAGTCACTTACATCGAACCAAGCTCAATCAATATGTAACAATGCCCTTTCCACGAATATCCAACTCCGAATGGCCCAAATCTAGCCAAAATCAATTACATGCCATAAATATGACTATAAAAAGCTAATCTAATTAATGAAATCAAAGCTAAAGAAAGAAATTAGAAAATCGACCAAAAATGCCTCCCCGGACCCACGTCTCGGAATCGGGTAAAAGTCATAAAAATATGAACACTCATTCACTCACGAGTCCAACCATATAAGAATTACTCGAATCCGACCTCAAATCGCCTTTCAAAACTCAAAATTTTAGTCTAGGAAGTTTCTACCATTTTCCCCCAAATTTCCAACCCAAATCCCTAATTAGATGATGAAAATCGTAATAGATTCATGGAATATAGTCCAGTTTGGGTTAGAACCGCTTACCCCAACAATTTCCTTGAATAACCTTCGAAAAAACGCCGCACACCGAGCTCTCAAAGTCCCAAAATTGAAAATGGGAATCAAACCCTCGAACTTCATCTTTTCTGCCCAACGATTCCGCATCTGCGGACCTACTATCGCACCTACGATGCTGCACGTGCAGAATTTCCCTCGCATGTGCGGAAATGACTTAAGGGGCTGGGTCCGCATCTGCGAGTAATGGGTCGCGCCTGCGTGCCTGCTCCTGCGGATATCTTCCCTTATGTGATCCTCACGCTCCATGCCCTGTCCGACTCTGCGCTCCATCTTCCACAGATGCGGCTCCGCTTCTGCGGGCCAATCTCGCACCTGCGCCCACATACCAAGCTTGAAAAAATCGCACATGGGCTCCTCCTTCCGCACATGCGATTCTGCACCTGCGGTCTCCCCACCGCAGGTGCAAAACACCAGATGACCAGAAAACTTCAGCAATTGCACAAGTCAAAACTTCAATCCATTAAGCATCTGAGACACTCCCAAAGCCCCCCGGGACCTCAACCAAACATGCCAACCAGTCCTAAAACACCATATAAACTTAGCCGAGCCTTCGAGTCACATCAAACAACGCTAAAAACACGAATCACCCTCCCATTCAAATTTAATAAATTTGAAACTTCAAATTTCTACAATCGATGCCGAAACCTATCAAACCACGTCCGATTGACCTCAAATTTCGCACACAAGTCATACTCAACACTATGGACGTACTCCAACTTCCAGAATAGGAATTCGACTCCGATATCAAAAAGTTCACTTCCAGCCAAAATCTCCAAAAATTTGACTTTTGTCATTTCAAGCCTAAATCAGCTACAGACCTCTAAAACACAATCCGGATACGCCCATAAGTCCAAAATCACCCAACGGAGCTAAAGGAACCGATGAAACTCCATTCCGAAGTCGTCTTCACACAGTTCCGAGTATGATCGAAATCCTAAGACTTAAGCTTCCGTTTTAGGGACTAAATATCCCAAAATCACTCTGAAACTACAACAACAACCTCCCGGAAAGTCACTTAAGCAGAAAAAGATACGGGGAAAACGGTAAACAGGAGATCGGGGCTATAACTCTCAAAATGACCGGCCTGACCGTTACATCAATTTGCTTGTGCGGTGCTTCAAATAGTGAAATAGAATATGTAATTTGAAATGTGTTATGCACTACGGGCCTTGAATAATAGCATAGTTGGATAAAGGAAAAAAAAGTAGAAGTACTGGTTTCTTCTGAGAAGTGAAAAATGAGAAGCATAATTTGGGTCATTTACACCAATATCAGACGTAAATGACCCAGAATAATTTATATGCAGAGGAAGGTAAGGATCTAAATGAGTCACTGTTGTTACCTAAGTTTTTTTAAATGTTAAGCACTATTTCAGAATTACTAGTCTTCGAGTATGTGTGTTGTGCGTGAACCTCGTCTAAAAAAGCAAAAATTTTAGAAAGAATTTCATAAGCTTATCTTAAAGTTTTGAGTTATATAAGTAAAAGTTACAAAAAAAATAATATAAAATCGTGAGAATGATAATTGTCGATTTTATTTAACTATCGCAATAAAAGAAGAAGCTCTGCCCCTATAGAAGTCCTCAAAGTTTAAAATTTTAGTTAACTTTACTTATTAGATATAATTATAATTCTATCTTACATGAATTCATTATGAATAAGCAAGTTTTACGCTGGCTGGCTGCCTACCATAATTGTCTACCTTTATGCTAGCTTGGGACATTCAATGTACGCGAGTTAGGACTGAGGCATAATTGTTGTTGTTATTATTGTTCACATAAAATACATTTATGAACGGTTAAAAATTAATGTCAACTCATATTCAATTTCAGGTTTTATAACATATATATATATATATATATATATATCAAATTCTTGTAGTGCAAATGTATGATCCACAAATCACATTCCATCAAAATTATGGTAGAATTTAATTTGTTTAATAGATCTAAATATTAGAAAAAAATTAAGTATTAATTTAAATTTTTAACATAGATTTATTTGTTGAAGGAATAATTTAGTTTTTTAAACGTATAAAAGTGGATATGTCAACCAATTTCAACTCTGTGGGCAATTAACTTCACATAATTACTCCATAAATTTTTATGTTGTTAGGTACTTTAAATATTATTACTTTTTATTGGATTTATTCTAAAACGTTAATAGTATTTCTCTACTTTCAGAATATAAATTTAATATAAAAATTGACATATAGTAGATAACCAAATCAATAGTTTTCAAAATTGATTTCATGTGTCCAAAGACAAATAAAATCCCCGTCGACTTTTAATAAATAAAGTTGTTGGCATTATTTCTATTTTTAAGTTTATAAATGTCGAGTTTGTGTGTCTTGAGATAGAAATATAGTCATATTTATAAAATAAATTATATGTCTATAATTTTACGTGAGGGGATTAAAGTTTTAAAAGTTAAAGATCATTTTTTCGGATGGAAAAAACATTTTGATAACGGTAATGACATGCTAATGGTAAGTTCTCCTAAATTGAAATAAGCAATGTATTTATATAAGTTAAATCACATTACCTATATGGATGAAACATATTGATAACGGTAATGACACGCTAATAGTTAGTTCTCCCAAATTGAAATAAGTAATGTATTAGCAAAAAATAAAAATGAAATAAGTAATGTATTTATATAAGTTAACTTTTTCTTGACTTGAAATTCCTAAATACTAGGAGCTCTTATATAGTCCAAATAAGATTATATAATAACCAAAATTTTATTTAATTTTTAAGTCCTAAATATTAGGAAAATGAGTAAATAACAATTTTGTCTAATGTAAAATCAAATTTTAAAGAGTAAAAAAAACGAACGATATTTCGCTAAAGGACTTCATGCTTTTAATATAACATAAATAGTTTTCTCGTTTATAACCTTTTTTAATGTTTTTTATAACATAATATTTATTATTTTGTAAGGAAAAGTAACATATACATATACTAGTATTAGCAAATGGGGCCCTCACAAGATGGGGCCTAAAGCAAAGGCCTTAGTGGCCTCCCCCTCTAGCCGACCTTGATTTTTTTCTTTTTTTTTTGGTTTTTCACACGATATCCAGTACTCGTATTGATTTTACTAAAGCTTATTAAAATACTTTATCAGAAAAACCTATAGTCCTTTAAGATAAAGAAAATAACACAAAGGATGTGTTTGGTACGAAGGAAAATATTTTTCGAAAAATTATTTCTAGTTTTTCCATGTTTGGTTAACTTAAATATTTTGAAAAATATTTTCCTCCAATTGAAGGAAAATATTTTCTCTATCAAGAAAAGGGAAACATTTTTCAAAACTCTTTTTCAACCTTCTCCACCCTATTCCCCATCCCCACCAATCTATCCCCACCACCCCACCCCAAAACCACCCACCCCAACCCCCCCCCCACACACACACCACACCCCATCGCGCCCACTCCAACCTCGCCCACCACCCATCCTAAATAGAACTATTATTAAGAGTACTTTTTTTTATGTTATAGATAGAGTACTTTTTTTTATTTCAACAAAATGAGTATATTCTTTTCATGATGCAGTAAAAATATTTTCTTTCATTTCAACAAAACGAGTACATTTTTTTCATGATTAAAAATATATTTTCTTTCACTCAACAAAACGAGTACTTTCTTTTCATGATGTAAAAGTATTTTTTTCATTTCAATAAAAAGAGTAATTTCTTTCATGAAGTAGAAAAAGTATTTTCTTTCGTTTCAACAAACTAAGTATTTTCTTTTTCTGATGTAGAAAAAATATTTTCTTTTCATTATGTAGAAAAAGTATTTTCTTTCATTTAACAAAATGAGTAATTTCTTCATATTGTAGAAAGAATACTTTCTTTTTTCACAAAATAAAGTATTTTCTTTTTAGTTATCGAGCTCAAATTTCAACGTTGTTCTTCTATGAAAAAGTAAAGTAGCACATTAGTTCCTTTGGGTTTGTGTGAATTTTGAAAAGAATAATTAAATTCTTAGAGAAAATAGAGTCCGGAGAGGTACAGAAAACATGGGAATTTTTGGGAAGGGGTTAAGGAGAGTAGCATAAGAAATTATTTTCCTAAAAATATTTTATACTCTCTAACCAAACACTAGAAGATATTTTTCGGAAAATATTTTCCTGGAAAATGAGTGAGTTTATCCAGAAAAATATTTTCCATTCGTACCAAACACACCCAAAGATTGCTAAATGCGGATAGTGTCACGTCCTTAGTCGTTAACTAAGTACACGTGCGACACTTGACAATTTGCTCACGATCTTGCACAACTTGCTCACGTTCTTGCTATGCCAAGTCAACCTTACTACGCTCAAGATCGCTAAGAGAATGGTAGAAAGAACACAAGAGAATTGTTAAAGGAAGCTTTGTATTAGAGAGAACTTGAATAATTTTCTTGGTGAATTACAAAATGGATGGCCCCTTTTATATACCAGTCTCCTAGGGGCTAGTGTGTAAATATTAATTGTTACACAAGTCCTTAATATTTTACAAGAAAAAGGCTTTCTTTAGATTTCCTTACAAGCCTAGATAATTCCAAGAACTTTCCTAGAAAATCCATTGAGATCTAGGATCTTCAAAAGGAATGTTCATACTTCTCTATAATCTTCTCACAAATGTTAGCCTTCTTCCTATGTAAGATTCAACATGGCATTAATATATGTCAAATGCTGCCTACGTGGCATGATGAAATGGTGGGTCATCACACTCTCCCCCACTCAATATTGCAAACCACGCACATTGTTGTTGCATAAACTCTTGGATATTATCTTTGAATTGCCATAAGTCTTTCTACCGTTCCCACATGGCCTCCTCCGGTGAACCCATCTGAGAATCCTTCATCACCACCCAAGTAAACTACACCCATACTTTCCATCACACTTTCAACCACACCCACCTCTAAGAAAGGAAAGTTCAAGATGGCTGCTCGTAAGGTTGTTGCTGGAAAAGAACAAATCAAGAAAATCAATGAATAGTTGAAGGCAAGTCAGGGAGAAGAACCCCAAAAATCTGAAGACTCTTTCAAGTCTGCAACTGAGGGGGAAGAAAATGTTTCATCTGAAACAGAACAGGTAACATCTGGTCCTACGATTACATCTGAAGTAATCTCTAAGGATGTTGCAAATCCGGAAACTAGATTTGTTTTGTAGGAACTGTGGCTGGGGTAGAGACTGCTGAGTCTGAGAATATTGGTGGTAAAAATAAAAATAGAAAAGAAAATGAGAGTGAGGGCGCTTAAGGTAAGGTGAGGGGAATGGGCAAAGAATGACTGAATCTTCACCCACTCCTGTTGGTTTGACTGAAGAAACAGGATCTATGGAAGTATGGAGTAAGGAATCGGCTGGAAAAGAAGAAAGTGTGAGAGAAAAAAAGAGGAAGTGGGTCTGGAGAAGCTACTAAGGGTGATTATATTGGGGAACAAGGTTCAAGAACCTGTTCCATCTGTGCAGGAAACCCTCGAGGACCTACTAAGAAAAGTGCCTGGCAGTTACAATCCTAAAAAGAAAAGGGGATTAAGAGTTAAAATTCCTGGTACTCCTAGGGAAAACAAAAGGATAAAGGATACCTCTTGTATCCATGTAGAGGCTCCTCCTACAAGAGGAAGATCTACAAGGAGTCAGAAAAAGCAGAATCAGGTTGAACTGGAAGAAGAAGAAGAAGAAGAAGAAGAAGAACCGATGCAGAGAAGGACAAGATGGTTAAGTTTGGGAAAAGAACCATCTTGAAAGGTAGACTCCTCAGGAACTTGGAGGAGGAAGGCACGGTGATGCTACTGGAAAAGTTACAACTATAGGGTTGGAAGGACATAGTCTTTCAGATGGATGGAAAGCTTGCCAGAATTGAGATTGTGGAGTTCATGGAAAATTGTGAGATAAAAAATGGTAGAGTCACCAGTGTGGTGAAGGGGGTTCAGTGAGTTTGATGACAAATAACTGGGAGAGAAATTGGGTGTACCTATTGTAGGGTACAATGATTACAAGAAACTCAAATGGCCAAGTCTAGAGAATCTCCCTAATACCCCTGCCATTACAAAAAAGTTTGGTGACAATGAAGAAGAGCTTGAGCCCAAGGCTATATAAAAAAGTGATATGAAGCCACCCAACAAAATGTTGTTCGAATTTGTTAACAAAGTTGTGTTGCCTAGGCAGGAAAAGAGGCACTTTTTCACATTCATGGACCTGGTCCTTATGGAATGTCTGGACGGTGGGAGGAAAATCAATTATCCTGGATTTATCATCCAGCTTCTCCATAGGGTTCTGACTGGCACCAAAACTCATGTCATACCCTATGGTTTCATTCTCACGGCTGTACTTGCACACTTCAAGGTACCCATCAAGAAATGGGAAGTTGGTACAAGCAAGGATTACTTTAGGGAAAACACTTTGACTGCTTGTGATTATGAAGTCCACACCACTCCCAAAGAACCTGGTTCATCTAAAAAGGTGTATGTGAACAGCAAAGTGCGGGCTTTGGTGCAAGAAAGTGGGGCTAAGGATATTGAAATTGAAAGGTTGACGAAGAGGTTGGCAGAAGTAGAAACTAAGACAGATTCTTCTCATAGCTGAGCGTGCAAAGGAAAAGGAGAAGAATGATGGCATCCTTCATTATGCTAAAACTGCTTCAAGCCAAGAACTAAGAACCTGGTCAGTCCCAGCCTTAAAACCTTCCTAGCCTAGTTAGACAAACCAGTGACCCGGATGGGATTTTGTTTTGTTCTTTTTGCTCATGATCCAATATTTTTATTTCTCTTTATGCTTTTTGGATGACAAGTATCAATTATAGCCAACTATTTTTTGCTCTAATTGTTTGTTGATGCTTCTTATATGGATAATATCATTAGATTGATAAATGATGATTGACTTTATGGTCGAATTTGATGTAGCCCCAATGGCCATGAGTGATTTCTATTAAAATCTGGTTATCTAACATAATTATGCAACGTTTAGATGATGCCAAAAGGGGGAAAATAGGTTGTGCTTTTTACTTTGAACTATGTTATTTATAACCTAATGAACCTGGTCCTTGATAATTAGTGACTTTAAAATGGAAAGTGTTCTAAAACTGTGTTGATGTTAAGCTAAGTTGACACAGGGCCTATGCTTATGAAAAACATAGAGTTTTTCATCATCAAAAAGGGGGAATTTGTTCGCCCAAGTGAAGTTTGTTTTGATGGTTGACAAAGGAACTCAAGCATGAACCATGTCCATACACAGTGTACACAAACACGGGCAGATTCGAGCATAAGGGATGCGTGTTAAGGAGATAATCTCAAGTTGTTATATCTAATATCTCCTGATCAAAAAAGGTTGCATAAGTGATAAGGAGAAGGACTCCTTACTCGAGAGAGCTCTATCCTAGATAAGAGAGGAGTTAGAGGTTGAAGATAACTAGAACTCTTCCACCATTGAAAAATATAGAATTAGAACTCTAGTTAATTCCTACTCTACTAACTCTATAAATTGTAGGATGTTCTCATTGTACACCACGCACAAACGCTGAATTTAAATGTAAGTTGAGAGCAAAATAGCAAGGCACTTTCCAAGCAATTCTTGTGTGACTCAAGTGTGCAAACCTGAAGATACATGAACCAGATAGAAGAATCAGTTCTAAGTGTTTGTCTATTAATCTACTTCAATTGTAGTAAGGCTTTTCAAATTGTACCTTTCAGCTTTATATAGAGGCAATTGTATTTGGTACTCTGAGTATTCAAGTTAGAGTTAACTTGAAGTTGTTGCAAAAATTAAAGGTTAGTTGTCACAACGGGATTAGAGGTAATTCTTAGGTTTATAAAGAGTTTTGAAAATATTGTTTTGGCTCAGTGATTTAGTGAAGTGTTGAGGAAAATCCTACTGAGTAATAGGTCGTGTTTTTTCACCTTTTGAATCGGGTGTTTTCCACGTAAAAATACTTGTGTTCATTACTTTCCGCATTTACTATTTCCGCAACAGTAGTATAAGGAACACATAGAAGAACCAGGTCCTTCTATAATAAGTGTACGCAAAAATTAGATACCACACAGATCATCCCCACCTCTTGTGTGGCATTGAAGTATAAGACATCACCTAAGAAGTGCACCTTTAATTGTGCCAATTGGCATTTCTCCCTCTTGATGTATAGCTCGTTCTCCCGCAAGACTTGGAAAACCTTCCTTAAGTGCTCCATGTGCTCCTCCAAGATGTTGATGTAGATGACTATGTCGTCTAGGTAGACTACCACAAACTGATCAAGGTAAGGATGAAAAATCTTATTCATAAGGGTGCAAAATGTGGTCGGTGCATTGGTTAAACGGAAGGGCATCACCAACCACTCAAAGGCTCCATATCTCGTCACACATGTTGTCTTTGGCTCATCCCCTTCTGAAATGCAAACCTGGTAGTAGTCCTTGCGAAGATCCACCTTGGTAAAGTACTTGGCTTGCCCAAGTCTATGGAACAAGTCAGCAATGATTGAGATCGGGTACTTATTCCTTATTGTGACCTTATTAAGTGCTCGGTAGTCTATGCACAAGCGCAGCGATCCATCATTCTTCTTCTGGAACAATACTGGTGCGCCAGAAGGTGCCTTTGATGGGCAAATATGACCAGCATCTAGCAGCTTTTTCAATTTCAAATTTTCATGAGCTCCTCTAGCTCGGGCGGTGCCATACGATATGGGGCAAATGTCGGTGGCTTAGCCCCTGGCTCCAACTCAATATTGTGATCTACCTCTAGCCTAGGAGGAAAGTGCTTAGGCAACTCCTCGGGCATGACATCTTTGTTTTCCTCAAGCAAATTCTCTATGCAATGTGGCAGTGTCTCTTGAAAACTCATGTCTTCCTCTAGACTTGCGATGGTTGCCACAAATGTCGGCTCCCCCTTCTTGATCCCCTTGACAACTTGCATAGTTGAAAGTTGTGCTTGGCTATGTCCTGTGGCATAGTCACTGTCACACCTCCTTTTTTCACTCCCGGATTAATGAAGGGTAATAAGGGAGTTTTTTCACTTTAAGTAACATTATTCGGATTTGGGATTTATTTTAGTTTTCAGAGTCGCCACCCAGATTTTTGACGATGTTCCGGGACACCGTTTTATTGAATTACCAAACCGAGGAAATTTAGACTCTGTTTTAAGTTGTCTGCGACCAAAAATCCAAGTAGGAATTCTATTAACCCGAGAGAAGGTGTTAGGCATTCTCGAGTTCCGTGGTTCTAGCACGGTCGCTTAACTATTAATATTTGGCCTAAGTTATCTGATTATTTACGTATTTTAGCCTATTGTGCCTTTAGTCTTTTAACTTTTAACCGCTTTTAGTATTTATGGATTTATTTTGAAACAAGTCACAATGGCGTGCACTTGTTTGTTTTTGGACACATTATAACTGCGCCACATGAATTATACCCGCAATTACAACATGTGATTTTTATTATTGTTTTGAGTTAGAGTCGGGGACATGAGTTGCCACACCCGAGTGTAGATTATATAGTCGTGACTACGGTCATGACAGTTAAGATGCCTATTTGAGGCGATATTCAATTTATTCTCTAAATTTCGAAATTTTTATCTAAAGAGGTATTTTTTAACTTACGGCATGTGCACATAAACCATTTTTGATATTTATGGATTTATCTTGGAACAAGTCACGATGGCGTGCACTTGTTGTTTTTGGACACATCGCAACCGTGTCACATGAAATGCACCCGCGATTGCTACATGTGATTTTATTATTGTTAAGATTGCTTGTTCGAAGTTGTGTGACCACATACCTCAGTTTATTTTTGAAAATCGTAATTATGTCACACAAACGTATACACAATCACGATAAAAGATTAGGATTATTAATTACTAATGGCTTTGTCTTTTTCTCACTTTTTTTTTTTCCAAAATAAAGTATGACAAGATCAGGCAAATTTCCGCATCCTACATCGGAATAAAACAAATAATAGATTACATTTCCATATCAAAAAACTTTATTTTCTTTTGATAGAAAAGAGAAAAAAAAATAAACATCGTAAATAAATTTTGAAACATTGACTATCCAATATTGTCTAAGCTCTTGGGTTAACATTTGGATAAAATTCACAACGTAACACGGTATATATAATTTTTTTTTGCAAGAGAAAGATCCAACAGTAATCATTGAAAAGAAGGATACATGCAATATACCATAAAGCATATTTAAGATGAATAAGTATTTCCACAGCTTTGTCGATTTAGAAAATCTAGCAATTTAAAATATTTATTCAAGAACAGATACTTCACACATCACAAAATAGATAAGGCCAATTAAAATAACTTAAATGAAAGTTAAGACATGCTACTCAAATAAAGATAAATCACAAATCAGTCAGAAGACTCACCAAGCTATTATAACAAAATGAAATAAGAAGAGAAAATTGAGAAGCGGACCTTTTATTGATGAACCAAGTCAAAATTTGCAACTTAATCGGACTAAACAGAGCAAAGACTGTCGGCCCGGAAAACTGAAGCTACGAATTAGAACCTTGAATAGAAGCCTCGCCGGATTTTCGACGGAGTTTGGTCACTTGGTTGCTTTTCGCTGGAATGGATGGGTGTTTTACAGCTGATTTCAAGATAGTTTAGCGTCATTTTTGATTGATTTTTGTGATGATTATGAAGTGTTTTAGAACAGGTTTGAGATGGAGTATTTGGCTGGGATTTTGGTGGTCTTATAGAGGTGTTTCTAGGTGGTTTATGAATTGTTTTTGGAGATTATTGCTGGCTGAAGAGGAGGGGGTATTTTGCTGCGTTTTTGGTGCAACTCTCATGAGTTTTTGGAGGAAAAAGATCAGCAGCAGCTGGTGCGGTTTCTCATCTAAAGCAGCTGCATTTTTTTTTTCTCTTTCTGATGCTGTTGCGCAACTTTGCTTCTTCTTAGCTCTCGGTCCCTTTTTTGTGTAATGTCCTCAAAGTTATCCTGAGAATTATGGGCTAAGGGCTGAGTTTGGCCAAATGTACCTTTACAAATGGCCCTTTAACTTTACTAAACTAAGAATATTAATTCCTAATATAATAACTATAAAATTGTAAAATCATTCCTAATTAATTAAAACAAACTACTTTATGACATGAAGTTATATATATTGATATATTCAAAGATTATACTAAAATAAAAATTGGGTTAAAAAAATAATATTTTTCTAAAAATACCTAATACCTTAATTAAATAGAGAAAAATAAAACTATTTTTGTATTTTTCAATTTTTTGTGATAAAATAAAGTAAAAGAGTCAAAACAAGTTAAAATAACGATATTAGACCTAAACTAAATTACTAAACGCTAAAATATGTAAAATCTCTGGGAGGGTCAAAATTACATGTCTACAGTCACTGTAGGTACCATGCAATCACGCTACATAACTAAGAGACGTTGGAGGTAGGGGTCGATCAAAGTATGACAATGTCTAAAGAACTCTTTCCCCAATATGATTTCAAAAATATCCATCGCGGTTATGGTAAAGTTTTTCATAACATTCCAAGTTCCCAATTTGACACCAACTCCATTAGCTACCCCATGAGCATTATGTACCTCGGCATTCACGGTCTTGATGCGAGAGTTGGTTGGAGCAAGCTTCAATTCTAGTCTCGTTGCGGCAACCTCAGTCACGAAATTATGAGTTGCTCTGGTATCCATCATTGCACAAGCAGGCTTGTTGTTGATGGTGATATCCACGTATTGATTGCCATTCTCGGTAGGTTGGATAGATTGCTTCATGACAGCATCGCATAATCTGACCATACCCTACTATGCGGTTCCCAAACTCTCTCCTTGCGGCTTCTCCTTCTGTTCACGGACCATGGCGTTGAGGCTCTTTAGGTCAGGACAATTCCTGAAGTTATATGGCCCTCCACATATGTAACATCTCTTCTTCTCGGCCAGCACCTTCTTCTCTGTGTAGCCTTGACGACCACTCAACTTTTTGGAATCTTGAGTCTTATAGTATTGTTGTTGTATCTCATTGCCTTTGCCACGATCTCCCCCGCCTTTGACATTGTTAAACTTTGATTCTTTGCATTTGCCTTTGCCTTTGTCGTGCTTGTCATGCCTGGAATCCATCAATGATTTGGCCTCCACTATGGCTTGGTCTATATTTGCGACTTGTCGGCATTGCAACTCCTACTCAGCCCAATTTTGCAGCCCGTCCATGAAGTGTAACAACAAGTCATCATTGATCAGGTTGAGGATTTGAAGCATAAGGGTAGTGAACTCCTTGACATGGACATGTATGCTCCATGTTTGCTTCAACTCCCTAGGCTTCTGCCTTGCCTCGTACAAGACATTGTTTGGAAAGAACTGTCGCTTAAACTCGGCTTTGAACTAATCCCACGTGCTAATAGTACATACACCTTTATCCACATTGTCTATCTTCCTTCTCCACCATGTCATGGAAGTCTTTGAGAGCTACAATACTGCAGTGTTGATTATGGTCTCGGCGTCCCTGACCTTATCGTGCCTGAAGTAGTTCTCCAAGTGCCAAAGGAAGTTTTCCACTTCTTAAGCATCACGAACACCTTTGAACACCAGGGGTTTGGGAGCCTCGATCTTGGCCTCCCTCGACACCACAACATTGTTGGTTGCCTCGATCACGCCAGCACCAACATGCTCCTCGAGTGACTCTATCTTTGCCTTCATAGCATCGATAGTACTCAAAGACTCCATGAGTCTGCACTCTCAGGCAGTGATGGTTTGCCTCAGTTTCATCTCGATCTGTGTGCGTCCCTCCAAGTCATTTCGGATACTCTCAATCTCTTCAAGAGTGTGCCCCACAAGAACGCTAAAGGTGCCTTCCACCTTCCCCAAGCATTGGCCAAAGATCTCTATGGCGTCCATACCAACGTTCATCTTTATCACCCACTCTTCACCGAGCAAGACATCCTCGGGCAGGTCCTCGAATTCATCCTCGCTCGCCTCAGTGGCGGATGGTTCTTGGGATGTAAGCCCTTCGTTTGACACAACCTCGGGTGGCATCTCCTGGCTCTTGTTGGTTGCATTTCTCTTTTTGTTACGGCCACTCTTGCCAGCAGCATCTTGGATGACATTGGCTTGGGTGTTGGCAGCGTTAATTTCTCTATTGTTCCACATTCCCTTAGTTTCAACCTTTGGTCTGATACCATGTTGTCACGTCTTTAGTGTTGGTACCCAATTTTTCCCTACATTATTTTCAAAATGCATATATATTTTCAAAATAATGCATGAGCATCAATTAATATTTTTTCATAATTTTCAGTAATTTTAAAGGATTTTTATTTAATATATTCCATCATTTTATTATCTAAATTTACTAAATGCATCACAAATAATTTTATAATAATTTTATTGGTTAATTCTATCATTTTATATCTATATTAAGTTTTAACTATTTTGTGCATAATCATATTTACATCTTCAGGTTATAATTGCAATAACTTTGCAATAATAGCTCATGTGTGCATAATTACTTTATTTTTACACGAAAATAATTTTTTTATATATATATTTTATAATATTAAGTAATTATTTTAAATCATTTTCATACATAAATATCTTTTTCATCATTTATTAACTATTTTTTATAAATTATTTTATCAAACTAATTGGATATTTAATATATAGCCTCTTTAAATTGATTTTCGGACCTTAGCGCAATTTCTACCCCAACCCAATTAAATTAACCCATTAACCCATAACCCTGATCCATACCCGCCCCAGCCTAGAATTAATCCTGGTCGTTGATCTCATGAGATCCATGGTCCAGGATATTCTTTCCATTTTTAATTAACCAAACGACCCCAAAACCCTACCCATTCTTCCAAAACGACCACCCTTGAAACCCCTTCCTCCTCTCTTCTCTCTCACCCTCCTCCTAACCCTAGCCCGCTGTCACTGAAACCCCTTCGATTCATGGGTTTTCTCTTCAATCTCAGGCCTTACCCGGCTTCCTATCTCTACTGGTGTTATGATTTTCGTATTGCTTGATGGAATCTCAAAGAGATTCGAACCAGATTTGGTTCAAATCCCTCATGTTCTCGATGAATCTGTCTGTGTTCATTCCTATGTCTGTGAGTACTAATACCTTCGTGTTTATGGCTTCAAATCTCTGGTTCAAACCAGATTTTTCTCACCTCTGTTCATTTTTTGACATAACCTAACTATTTCTGGCTAAATCTCTTCAGTTCTCTTTAGATCTGAAGCGGTTTGAGTTTGTTTGTTACTTTTCCTTTAAGACTCTGTTATTTTTTTCCTATCATTGTTAACCGATTTTTGTTTTTTCCTAAAAGCTAGGGTTTCAATTTTTTTTTAAGAAGTTTCTGCAAAAATGTTTTAAAACACGTAAGTGTTTAACTCCGGTTTTCTTCCTTTACTTTTTTGATTGATTTTCATCTCTCTGTCTTTATGTGCTAAGGTTTCTAATTATTCTACTGCTTGCTATAATGTTTGCCCGTTTACTTTGGCTTTCAATTAAACTGATTTACTTGCTTAATTATGGTTTGAAATTGTACTTCTTTTTAAAACTGATATCTCTCTGAAAGACTTTTACCTATTCTTTCCTTATATGTGATTCGTAATTGGTACTACTTTCCTTAATTATATTACTGACCTGATTTCTGGGCTTTGATTGTTATGACCGACTTATAAGTGATCTCTGGACTTATTGCTTACCTTATTAAACCTCAACCTTGGCTGCTAATTGATTCTCCTTAATCTAAGTGATACTTCAGTGATTCTTTCCTATTAATTGATTTGTATTGATTGATTAATTGATTTTTGCATACCTTATTTGTGTGACGTTGATTTGCCTGCCTTATTTGGTTTACTCTACTTTATTCTATATAAACCTTTCATTGTTCTGATTTTTAAACACACGCTGAGACACAAGCTCACTCTTACAAACCTACACTTACACACTTACACACACTTGAGTTCTTTCTATCACTCTGATTTGCTACATTGTCTAGCCGGCTGTCGCCTAAATTTTTCTCATTTTAAGCAACCTAGGTCAGTCTAGAACCACCTTAAATAGATGTCCTAAACACCTCCAAGACCATAGGTAAGGGACGGGTAATGCACGCATAAGGCACGAGTTAGAAGCTACTAGAATGCTTAAGTAACAACTGAAAGATAGTAATTGGATAGTAAAGGAGATGATGACCGGTGCTCTAATACTATGTGTAGCACCCCAACCTGGGGAAAGTTACCAAGTATTGCATGGAAATGATCCTATAGGCTAAAAAACTTAGGACCCCTTTAATTCCTGTTTTAAAATAATAGTTGTCTAAATTGCTTTATTTTTCTTTAAAGACTAATTCGCTTAATTAAGTTCGGTCGGGACCTACTGTTGTGAACCTCGAGGGGTGCCTAACACCTTCCCCTCAAGGTAATTTCGAGCCTTTACCCTATCTCTGGTGATGCAAGCTAGTTTCATGAGTTAATTACTCAAGGTGCCCTACCGCACCTTAATTCGTTAGGTGGCGACCCTTCAAATCCCATATTCCATCCCAAAAGGAAGGGAGTTGTCTCAGAAATGTCGAAACCCCGATTTTGCGCGAGAAAAATGGGGCGCGACAGCATGGCAACTCTGCTGGGGATATACCTAGGCTCTTACCATAACGAATTTGATTTTTGTGAATTAGTCCTTAAGCATGCTTTATTCTGTTAATACTTTCACACCCTTTCTCTTTCCACTTTATGTGAATTTATTTGCCTATTTTTTAAGCCTTTACGATTTTTCTTTCTTGTTTTATACTCTTTATTATGGAAACTGACTGGTCTCTTTGCAAATACGTGACAACGTGTTATTTTCTGTTGCATAAATCATGCTCAATATCATATTCCACTCGTGCGTAATCAATACCATAGTAACGCTTGATGAGTGTTTGCGATATTCCTATATATCATCCCTTTGAATTCGGAAAGGCTTATTTGCGGTAAAACTAGTCGATCAGCGGTGCAGTCGACGGTTCCGTGCCTTTCCCCCTCAAGTTGTCCGCTTGAGGGTACCGGTCTAGACCTCTATAGAAACCTTACTCTAATTTATTGTACATGCATCATGGCCAAACCTAGCCAGGGTTAATATGTTGTCCACATAATAACCCTTTAGGAAAAGCCTTGTCCAAAAGTCCACTGGGGTTTCCATAATCCCAACGGACGCAACCACGACCTGTGCATTAATTTGGAGAAATAAGTGCCAATATGCTAATCACTGATGTATAAGTAGTTGAATCTTGATGGGGAAAGGGTCTAACCTTATTTGTTTTGCAAAAAATAAGGCACGAAGTCCCTAGGTTCGGCATGGTCCAAAGAATACCATCATTATTGCTGGATTGGTGGGAGAACCTTTCGCCAAGCGACAAAGACCATGTGAAAAGGGTCCTCGGAAACTTACCCTCTTTATTGGACATCCAACCAAACAATATGTAGACCGAAACGTCCACTATGTTCTGGGACGGAGAAAGGTCCGTGTTCCATTTTGGCAACATAGAAATGACCCCTCTCTTGGAGGAGATAGGGGATTCGCTGGATTACCTTGGGACAGTCCTGGTTTATTGGTACCGTGGAATCGTACCACTAGGGGGTTTCTGAAAATGATGGGTTTGAAAAGGAACGACGATTTGGAGTGCCTGAAGAAGACCGACATAGCCTTTGACTACCTCTATGAACGATATGTTCATAGCAAATACTATCATACCATTCGTGACGAATTTCCATCACCTCCCTGGGTTGGACTCACCGTAGGTTTTTTGTGTTCGTTGCATGCTTCCTGCGTCTGATAGTGTTTCCAAGAAAAGGAGACAGGATTCACACCAGACTGGCCAGGGTAACCAAAACTCTAATGGAAGGAATCGAGGGGCAAACATATACTATCGTCCCTATGATTATAGCAGACATATGTCACGACCCAAAATCTATTAAGGTCGTGATGGCGCTGGACACCATCGTCAGGCAAGCCAATCATTGATTAGTTGAAATAAATTCCCGTTTTAACATTTTTGAAATCATTACCTCTAACTTATTACGTAATAACTAAACAAAATCTGTTAAGTAAATACGGCAGTTTAATATTTTTTTTTTATAGAATACATCCCATACACATCCCAGAACCCGGTGTCACAAGTGCACGAGCAAATTCTAAGAATTTATACAAAATACAACAAGCTTGTCCGAAATACAAATTGGACAAGGTATTTAAAATAAAGAGAATACAATACGAGGGAGACTCTATCAGCTGCGAATCGCCTCCGGATGATATAGCTCGCCTAAGTCTCCAAACCAGCCACATCGCTATGAAAGTACTCGTGCAACAAAATGCACAGCAAGTGTAGCATGAGTACGAAAACAACGTGTACTCAGTAAGTCGCCCGCCTAACCTCAGAGAGGTAGTGACTAGAGGTCAAATTAGACACTTGCTAAGGTCCAACAAAATAATTTAACAAGATATGATATCAGGAATAGGCATACGAGGATGATAAAATAGTAAACATTAAAGGTAACTGTAATTCAATAAATAATGAAAGTAAATAAACAATTACTACTTCTTTTTCCCCAAATATCTTAAATAAACAGTTTCCACTTCATTTTCCCCCAAGTATCGTATCACTTCAAAATCCATGAAATCATTAACAATTAAACATGCGCATACGAGATAAGGACATCCGGCCTGAGCCATAAAAATAATCATGTCGGTGCAGTGCAAAGGGTCAAACGGCCCGATCCATAAGTGCATCTTTACCATAAAATAATCATATCTATGCACTGCCGAGGGTCAAACGCCCCGAACCATAAGTGCATCTTTGCCATAAAATAATCATATCTATGCATTGCCGAGGATCGAACGGCCTGAACCATAAGTGCATCTTTCAATCCGTCGTGGCGTACGCTCCCATGAGAGTGGGGGAAATAACACTCTGATCGCGGAAGTAAATTGCGAAGTGGTCACACAGTCATGCACAATCAACAGTCCACCCTGACTACATCGGGAAAACAAATGCCCAAGTAAATGACAAATTCCTCTTTTAAAAGTCACAAAAATAGTATTTAAATCCTTTCTCGAAATTCATTGCCAAATTTAATAAAATTGAATAATATAACCTTATCAGGAATATAATTATCCTCGGAGGAGTAAATCCTCTTTCTAAATGATTAAGAAAGGTACACTCTAGCCTTCTTAGGAAATAAATTACCAATTAAATAGCATTTTCGGTCTAATATTATTGGCAGGATCACATGTACAACACGTAAGGCATGCTAGTGGGTCCTAGACTAACCGGACATGGCATAATGGTAGCTACGCACGGACTCTCGTCACCTCGTGTGTACGTAGCCCCCGCAGATAGTAGCACATATTTAATTAGTTCACCTAGGGGACAATTTCCCCTCACAAAGTTAGAAAGGAGACTTACCCCGTGTCGAATCTACTTCCCGGACCAAGAACGCGCCTGAAACTCCAAAATCGTCTCCCAAGGACTCGAAACTAATCAAACGTTACGTAAATATATCAAATTATACTCAAAAGCATGGAATTCTCCTATTTACTTAGACCTTTCACCTTACTTTGAAAAATCCTAAAATGCACCCCCGGGCCCACATGCTCGGATTCGGGAAATTTTTGAAGGAATCAATTACCCATAGCCTAAGGATCATTAATATATAGTTTTGGTGTGATTACATGGCAAATTCCTTGGTAATTCTCCCAATTAATATAAAACCTAGGTTTTTACTCTAACCCTTCAATTTCCACTAATTAATGAGTTAATCAACCTAGGAATTCAAGTATTAGACTAAGTTTATGGTAGGAATTACATACCTCCAATAATTAGGTTGTTTGCCCCTCTTGCATGCTCAAAATTACCCCAAGGAAGAAGAAGAAGGTGAGGAAAAATGAACTAATCCCGCTATAAAAACACACTGCCCAGTGGTTTCCTCTATGCGAACGCAGCCTGGGCAGTGCGTTCGCGATGCCTTACGTGACCAGGCCCACATGCCCTTCTATGAGAACGCGAAGGGGGCCCTGCGAACGTGGAGGCTAGCTGGGCTAGACCTTCGCGAACGCGGCAGGAAGGCTGCGGACGCACAAGGTAAGGGGTACCTGGGCTGACCCAATGGCCGGACTCTATGCAAACGCGGGGGCGGTGTGCGAGCGCACTGGGTCAGAAGCCCAACCCATTGCGATCGCGGTGCCTTTAGTGAGAATGCACAGGGCATTCACCAGCCTTGCCCAGTTCCTTCTTCGCGAACGCGGTCACCCCTCCGTGAACGCGGAGAAGGAAACCAGACCTGGAATTTTCTGGTATTTTGAAATTAGCTCCAAGGGGTCCGAAACTCACCTGAGCCCCTCGGGACCCCGTCCAAAGGCACTAACAAGTCTGTATTCATGATACAGACTCGCTCGAATTTTTGCAACGTGAAAAACAACAACGAAACTAAGAATCCGTCCCCAAAACCAAATTGACTCAAACTTTGAACTTAAAGTTCTAGAACTCGCTTTCAATGCGCCGAACCGACCTATACTACTCGGAATGACACCAAATTTTGCAAGAAATTCATAAATGACATTACGGACGTGTTCCAACTTCCGAAATTGCATTCCGAACCCGATACCAAAATTTCCACTTCCAGTCGGATTTCTCAAAAACCTTCAAATTTCTATCTTTAGCCAAATGACTTCTAAATAACCTACGGACATCCGAATTCACTCCTGATCGCGCTCCCAACTCCAGAATCACCATACGAAGCTATTCTCAGGCTTGAAATCCCAAACGGACATCAATATCACTGAAATGCGCTTCAATCCAAACTTAGGAAATTTCTTCAAAATTGCTGACTTCCACAATATACACCGAGATGCTCCCGGGTTATTCAAAGCCCGATCCGGACATACGCACAAGTTCGAAATCATCTTACGAACCTACAGGAACCTTCAAATCCTGATTCGGAGGTCGTTTACCTAAAATTCCAATCCTAGTCAATTTCTCCAACTTAAGGCTTCTGAAATGAGAATTTTCTTTCCAATTTGACTCTGAACTTCCCGAATTTCAATTTCGACCATAAGCACAAGTCATAATAACTTAAATGAAGATGCTCATGACTTCAAACCGCTAAATGACGCGCTAGAGCTCAAAATGACCGGTCGAGTCGTTACAACATATATCGGGACTTGGATCGCTGCCAGAAGGTGTTCAAACACTTCGAGGGTTATAATATGCTGCTACAGGTTTGGTTTCTAGAACACCTCCAGAGAGATCGATGCCGTCAAGAGTTTCCACGAAGGATGTGGAATGATCACATATCCTTTCATCACCCTAAGAGAATGACCTTCATCCTAGACAGGTTTGCTCAACCGGAGAATGCTACAGAATGTGTGCAGTTTTTCGACAATTTGACTGAGGACCGGGTTCAATGGATGTTTGAATGGTTCCCTGCCAGTGAGTTCATCATCAGATCTAGGGACGCTCCGCACTTGGTGTTGATCGGGTTAAGGGGAATATACCCTTATGTTCCCATCAGGGTTATGAGACAGGCAGGCAGGAAGCAAGTCATACCGCGAGTTTCTAAAATGAGTCATTACAGGGAAGATTTTCAGGATGATGACATCCCGTACAAATGTGAAGCTCAGCATATGTGGCACCTAAAGATTATTGTAGAAAGGGATACCATCGAGCCAGATGGGTATCACGCAGGGCATGTACGCTTTTACCTATCATGGTTGGAAGAAAGCATAACAGGGATAGTTGAGCCGGGAATTGGTCGGGGAAACAGGGTCATATACGAAGTTGTTGAAGCCCAAGTGAAATAAAATAAATTGCGCAAAAGGGTTCGTGAGTCCGAGGCCGAGCATCTGGAGCAACACAAGAGTGATATGGAACTGATCAATGAATGGAGGGAAATGACTATCAAGTCTAATGAAAGGCTGGAATATCTGGAGCATTGTCTGATGAGCTGGAGGAGAAGACGAGGAAGAGAGTCGCCGACTTCCAGAATGCTAAGGGAAGCGAAGGAGGACATCTTGTAAGGGTATACCTGTTGTTGGGGAACCTGATCGATGGAGCCAAGAAGATCAAGCCTGGGGAAGGTCCTTCTGGGACCAAGTAGATTAGGTTTATCTATTTTTTCAAATGTAATAAGGCCAAGTGCCAATAATGACTTATCTTGTTTAGTGTCATTTTAGATTCATCTGCTTTACATTAATGAAATGAGGTAATTATTGGCACTGACGTTCTCCAAATCAACTTGTCACTAGGCCTACCTCGGGCACAACGAGGCTCCCAAATTAGGACGCGAATTTACATTCCCGCACTATGTGTTTAGATATTGCAAATACTCTTTTTGGAAACCTTACTGACTTGGTTACCTTTTGTTTTCCTTTCCTTTTTTATTATTCCCATTCCCCAAGGTTAGTTCACGCATACTGGCATCATCAGCTTACCATACCAGATCCAGAGGCCCTCCACCTTTTCCTCCTCTAAGTGTACCGAAAGGCAAAGGGAAAGCTAAAATGGATGATATGAACGGCAACACTACACATGTTGAGAATGTGGAAACTTCCGATGGTCGGGGCACTCATGCCCCAAATGACTTGGTTTTACAGCTTGAGCAGAAGATACTTGAACTACAGGGTGAGCTTGAGCAGGTCCGTAATTTGGCAAATCTCTCCCTCACATTGAATGTCCCAGACAGACAGAACCCTGCACAACCTCAGAACACACCCAACAAACGCCCGCAGAATCCTCCCGCACCTCACCAGTATACAACCCCTCCTTGAAATCAGCATCTCCCTACTCAATACCCACAAACCACCTATCACACTCTTCAGAACACACCACAACCTATCCCTGAACCCCGGAACTCCACCAATGATCACCACTACACCCAAACTCCTGACATTCACCAAAACAACCCTATATACGTAGAAACCTTACCTCACTCTCCTCAACCAATCTCCTATACACCAGAATACGCCAAGAAGAACCTGCTAATCAAGAAAATGGTTGAGGAGCTCAAGAAGCTAATGAGCCGAGTTCAAGGTATTGAAGGAGGCAAAGGAATTGAAGGTCATTACAAGGATTTGTGCATACAGCCGGATGTGGAACTGCCGGAGGGTTACAAACCTCCAAAGTTTGAAATGTTTGATGGAACGGGCGACCCCAAGGTTCATTTGAGAACTTACTGTGACAAGCTCGTGGTGGTTGGAAAAGATGAAAGGATTCGCATGAAGCTATTTATGAGAAGCCTTACTGAAGATGCCCTGTCTTGGTACATAAGCCAGAATACCAAGAAATGGGCTAATTGGGTGAGCATGGAGTTAGATTTCATGGACATGTTTAGATTCAACACAGAGTATGCACCAGATGTTTTCTATATCCAGAACCTCAAGAAGAAGCCAACTGAGACCTTCCGCGGGTATGCTACTCAATGGAGGTCAGAAGCAGCGAAGGTTAGGCCGGCGTTAGATGAGGATCAGATGAACAAGTTCTTTATCAGGGCGTAGGATCCACAATATTATGAAAGGTTAATGTTTATCGAGAATCATAAGTTCTCCGATATCATCAAGCTCGGAGAAAGGATCGAGGAAGGTATTAAAAGTGGAATGGTGACGAATTTCGAGGCACTGCAGGCCACGAACAAAGCATTGCAATCAGGTTTTATATCAAAAAAGAAAGAAGTGGGAACAGTAATGCTTTCCTAAGGCCCGAAAACTCCATTTGTATACCAAACACCTCCACCCACATACCAACCATCACCTCCCATATATTCCCAACCTGCTACCGTCTACCATACCTATAATTCCCAACCACCCTATTATCAGTCACCTCCAAATCGTCAAAAATACCAAAAAGTCAAGCTTAATTTTGACCACAAACCACCCAGACAATACACCGCCATTGCTGAACCCATCGACTAGTTATACAAAAGGTTGAAATTCACTGGTTATTTCACCCATATTCCTATTGTGGAAATGGAGAATTCATCTCAATGGGTCAATCCAAACAAGACCCATGCATATCATTCCGGCATGAAGGGACACACTATTGACGATTGCCGCTCCTTGAAAGACATGATCCAAACACTGATTGATAATAAGGTCATACAGGCGAAGGAAGCTGCACCTAACGTCCGCAACAATCCTCTCCCAGATCATAAGGATGGAGGGGTCAAGGTGATAGAAACTTATGAAGAGTGGGATCCCGAAGGATCAATCAGGCTTATTCAAGAAGGTGATGATCCTAAGAAACCTACAGTCACACTCAATCCCATTGTGGTGCAGGTACAACCGCTAGTTGAAGTCGGGGTAGCCGCATCGGTTCCTTTAGAAGTAGAAGTAACACCACCTGCAGCAATACTCACTCCATTTGAAGTGGAGGTGGCCACACATTTTAGTGTAACTGTGGCATCCACACCACCCTTCAGTTCCAATAATGTACCTTGGGATTATGTGGCCAAGGGTAGAAGAAAGGAAAAGTCAAAGATAGAAGAATCCGGCACTGCACAAGGAATGACCAGAACAGGAAGGGTTTATACACCTGAACATTTAGGAGAAACTAGTAAGAAAGCTTCTAACAAACCGCCTGTCATTAAGACTGGTCCAGATGACCTCTGGAGGAAGGTACAGGCAAGGGAGTACTCTATCGTTGATCATCTGAACAAGACTTCTGCCCGGATATCCGTCCTATCATTATTGCAAAATTTTGAAGCACACAGGAATGCTCTAATGAAGGTGTTGAATGAAGCATATGTGCCAAACAACATCACTAGTGGAGAAATGGCCAATATGGTGGGGAAGATGCTAGAAAGCCACAAGATCACTTTCCATGAGGACGAGCTGCCACTTGAAGGCTTAAGTCACAACAGGGCATTGCACATCACAGTGCAATATGAAGATAAGTTCATCGCCAGAGTTTTGATAGATGGAGGATCCAGCCTCAACATTTTCCCGTTGACAACTCTGAAGAGGTTGGGCAGGGGTTTACATGAGATAGGAGCAAGGAATATAAATGTGAAAGTGTTCGATGGGTCTCAAAGGGCCACGATCGGAGAGACTAATATATGCTTTCAAATCTCCTACCTGGTTCGATGTTGAATTCCAGGTGCTAGACATCTCCGCCTCCTACCATATATTGCTGGGATGACCTTGGATACACGCCGCTAGAGCTGTCGCATTCACTTTGCACCAAGTGGTAAAATTTGAGTGGAACCATCAAGAAGTGATCATCCATGGAGAGGGGAGCAACCCCTTCTATACCAGTCAGACTATTCCGGTGGTAGAAAACAGAAGGAAGCTAGGTGGAGAAACCTACCATCACATCGAGTGTGTTAACACGATTGAAAAGGATAAATGGTGGAGTAGAAAAATAGAGAGTATACTGGCATGGGTAGGGTATGAACCTGGTAAGGGGCTTGGTAAAAAGCTTCAAGGTATCTCCAAACTAGTATAGCTGAAGCGCCATGGCACGACCTTCGGGCTCAGATATTAGTCTGGCAGGAATATCGGAATTGGTAACCACCATGGCGTGGTCCATACTACCCTCTTGAGCAACCCGTTTCGCACTTGAGTCAGACCTTCCATCAGGCCGATATCATATGAGGATCAGAGGAAGAATAAGCATTGACAACATTGAGGAATTTGTTCTTGGAAGATGATGACATGGACTGCTGTGTGATCGTCGAGGAAGAGGAGGAGGAGGAGGAGGAGGGAGGCCCTACCATCCAAGTTGTTGAGAGAGGAGAATTCTTCAAGAACTAGACTGTTAGACTATCAAGGGCCCGACGAGTCCCGGGGTAGCAAGGCTGAATAACATTATTTACTTTTCTAAAAAAATGTTTTCCACTTTTGCATTTTTTCTTTTGTCTTAAATAATATTTTTCAATGTTCCAAAAACGTTATTTGAGTTATTGAAAATTATTTTGTTTGACATTTTAAATGACTTGATGTTTTATTATTACTAATTTTCTTTCATATCTTTATCCCTACAACGTTACTATTTCTTATCTTGATGAACCGATGACTGTGACATGTAATAAGACAACGCAACAAAAGGACATTGATTCAGAAGAAATAGAAGAAGAGGATGTAATACCTAAAGAGATCGTCAGAGAAGTAGAGAATTTTGACAACAAGCCCAAGTCCAACCTGGACGAGACCGAGATAGTCAACTTGGGAGATTCCGAAACTGTCAAGGAAACCCGCATAAGCATCCATTTGTCACTGTTAGAGAAAGAGGAATACACTCGATTCCTGAAAGAATATGATGATATTTTTGCATGGTCATACGATGATATGACAAGGTTGAGAAAATCCATAGTGGCTCACAAGTTACCTACAAATCCAATGTGTCCACCAGTGAAGCGGAAACTCAGGAAAATTAAGTCAGACATGAGCATGAAAATCAAGAAAGAGTCAAGGCAACACAGTTCACACCGGGGCATCTGGTGTTGAAACGGATCTTTCCCACATCAAGATAAAGCCAAAGAGAAATTTTCACCCAACTGACAAGGTTCTTACTGTTGATACCCAATTTTTCTCTATATTATTTCCAAAATGCATATATATCTTCAAAATAATGCATGAGCATCAAGTACTATTTTTCCATAATTTTTCCATTTTAAAATATTTTTTAATTAATTTATCCCAGTATTTTTTATTATATGGACAATTACAAATTGCATCACCATTGGTTTTATGAAAATTTTATTGTTTAATGTTATTATTTATATTTACACTAAGCTTTAATTATTTCATGAATAGTCGTATTTACATTTTAAGGTTATAATTGCAATAACTTTGCAATAATAGCTCACGAGTGCATAATTACCTTATTTCAAGAAAATGACCTTTTGTATTTTTATAATATTAAGTAATTATTTTAAATTCGTTTTATGCATAAAAATCATTTTTATCATTTATTAATTATTTTTACAAATTATTTTATCAATTAAGTGGGTATTTAACAAGTATCCTCTTTTAATTTGGTTTAATTTCTGACGTTAGTCCAAATTATTACCCCCCAGCCCAATTAAAATCATAGCCCAAATACCTGTAACACAATTCTTAAACCCGCCCAACCCCAGATGGAATCCTGGCCGTTGATCTCAGAAGATCAGCGGTCCAGGATCCATTTCCTTTTGTTAATTAACCCCTAACACCCTAACCCTAATCACTTCTTCAACTCAACCGCCCTTGAATCCCTCATCCTCTTTTCTCTCTCTCTCAAGCTCTCCCCTAACCCTAGCCGCCGTCACTGGAAACCCTTCAATCCATGGCTTTTCTCTTCGATCTCAGGCCCTATCTGGCCTCCTATCTCTACTGGTTATTTGATTTCTTTGTTATTTGATGGAATCTTGAAGAGATTCAATACAGACTTGCTTCAACTCTTCACTTTCTCGATGAACCTGCCTGTGTTCATCTCTATGTTTGTGAGTATTGTTATCTTCATGTTTATGGCTTGAAACTCCGATTCTTCACTGGATTTTTCCACCTCATTCAATTCTTCAAAACCCTAATCTCTTTCTACTTGAGTCTGTTCAGATCCTTGTAGATCTGGGATGATTTTAAGTTTATCTAGTATTTTTCTTTAAAAACCTTCTGTTTTTGTTTTTCTTCTTTATTATTAATCGATTTTAATGTTAGGGTTTCATTTTTTTAGTTCTCTGCAAAATATTCTAAAGTTTCTAAGTGTTTCAATCTGATTCCCTTTACTGTTTCGACGAATTTTTCATGCCTATGTTCTTAAACCTACGGTTTCTGTTTATCTCATTGATTGTTTCAATATTTGCCCATTACTTGATTTTATCCGCCTGATTAGGGATTGAAATCATATTTTTCTGTTGAAATTAGTACTTCTCTGTGATTTTTTACCTATTCTCCTTATTTTTGACTCCTAATTGGTATTACTTGCCTTAATTAGTTTATTAGCTTGATTTCTAGGTTTTAATTTACTCTAACCGACTTGTAAATAGCCTATGACTTATTTCCTGCCTTACTTGAATCCCAATCTGGGCTGGTAATTGATTCTCCTTATTTTAAGGTGTCTTTCCGGGATTCTGTTTGTACTTATTAGTTGGGTTTAGCCCCAATTAACTAGTTGATTTTATTTTTATACCTTATTTATGAATTTTAATATTCTTTGCCTTATTTATTTTACCCTGCTAAGTGTTATATAATCCCCCCATTCTGATTTTGAAAACACACGAACACATATAAAGAAACACACACAAACTCTTACTCACAAACTCTCACTTGTAGTTCTTTCTGTTACTTCTAGTTGCTGCTCTGTCTAGCCGGCTGAAAGCCAAGGATAGACTCTTGGATCCTATTTGCTTTCACTTTCCTATTGCTACCTCTTAACTGGTATGTCTCCACTTCTGTTATCGTTTAATATGCTATGTAATTAGACCTCTATTCTCCCTGTTTACTGCTTTTAAACGGCATGTCTATCTCTTATTGCCCTTATGTTTCTGTTCATTGGCATGCTTTAACTCTTGTCATTTTGTCATGTCCAATGTGTTAGTATGGTTAACACACCTTAGCATAATCTTGTTTGATCCAGGGTACTTGTTCACCTGTTTCTCCATTAGCATGTTTTAACTCCTGTCTTGTTTTATGTGTTTACCTTAGCAGGTTCTTGATTAATTCATGATTTCTATGCTCTCAACTTTGCTACCTTTTCTGTATGACTGCCTGATCAGTAACTTGATCCCAGCATGTTGATCTCTGTTTAATATATGTCTATATGTTCACCTAGTAATAGCTAATGAACTAAGTCAATTCCAGTCAATGTGAAACCTTATTTGAATTGATTGTGACCCTGTTTTGTCTGTTGATTGACTACTGAGTTCATGTCTGAACTCCATCGGCTAAATGTGGTCCTGTTTATAGTTCTTGTAATATGGTAATCTATTTTTATTCACTTCTAAAATCCAAACTATTTTTTTTCTAAAATTACCTCCTACTTTTATATACTATTTTCAACTCCTACTCTTAGATATCTAGGGTCCTTCCCTTCCAGTGTGAGCACTGCCTAGGAATCCATGAGACTCTTCTGAACTCTGACACACTGGGGATGGCCTTTCCAAACTTGTTCACAAAAACTGTTTTTTGAAAAGGTTCTGGTGTGAGCATTGCCCGGGGTCCTTGAGGCCCTTGGGAACTTTGACACACCAGAAGCCATTTGGTGTATTATGGACTATTGGTGTACCTCAGACTTACTTGAAGGCCTGACTTCCAGGATTGACATTGGGCCTGCCAAGGTTTCCTATGGTATAGTGATTTTCATTATGTAATTTTTTTGGTCTGTAATAATAATCTTTGTAAAACAGATATGTGGTTATTAGTAAAAGCTAAGGAGGGATTTTATATATCTTTTATCATATCCGGGTAGAAACCATGCCCATGGGCTGTTGTGATGATATTTATATGCATTAGAAACCATGTTCATTGGGTTTATCTCATTATGCTGAATTTTCATCCTAGAAATTCTGCTTCTAGGTCGTTTATCAATACTGCATTAATAATCATATTCTCAGAACCTCCATGTTTGCATTAGAAATCATGTTTCTAGGAGTTTTCTTGTTGAATTTGCTTGAAAATTGGTGTCACGACCGAAATTCCTAATCTTAGGGATCGTGATGGCGCCTAACACCACACTTGCTAGACAAGCCAATGTTAGAGTGCGATTAGCTAATTTCCTTTGATTACTTACTTAAACATAATAAAATAAATTTAAACTAAACTTAATCTAATGGTTTCCAATGAATAACTCCAAATATAAAATAATAAACAAATAAATAAATCGAGCCACGAACTAATTATATATATAACTCTAAGACTACCTAGGGTCTGGTGTCACAATTCACGAACTTCTAAGAATACTACAATAATGGGCCGAAAGAAAATAATATTGTTGTTTTGATAGAAATAAAACAGTCTCTATAAACTAAGAGAAGACTCCAGGGATCTGCGAATGCCAGCAGATATACCTCGTGTCTCCGAATGAGGGATGTCCGCTGCTAAAAGTCTCTAATGCTGACCGGTACCTGGATCTGCACAAAAGAGTGCAGAGTGTAGTATCAGTACAACCGACCCCATGTACTGAGTAAGTGCCGAGCTTAACCTCGACGAAGTAGTGACGAGGCTAAGACGGGACAACTATAACTTAACCTATATATAAATTTCTAAACTTTACTTTAAAATAACCGTATGTGCAGAATATGAGAAAACAGTAAAGTTTCCAAATCTTTGTAATAGAATCAGTAAAAGCATAAATATTCTCCCGGATCACTGTCTTGTTGCAGCGTGCAACCAGATTCCACCTGTCCACCCTTATCACTATCATTTATTTCCCATGTCCACCCTTATCACTATCAGTTGATTTATTTATCAAAAACTTTCAAAATTCAGGTCAAGCCTTTCACGACACGTTTATCTCAAGAATTGTAAACAGAACACAGTATAGGTCACAGGTTGTATCCAATATTATTTCATAATAAAACCAACCAGAATATATGTAAATATCATAACACTGCCATCCAGCTCAACCTTTATGTACCATAACAAAATCAAGGGAACAACCAACACTTTTAACACGCGTGCAACAATACTTTGGCAATAATCTAACGAAAACAAATAGTCAAGTAGCATATGTGGAATAATTCAATTACGTACTTGAACATATTTCTAAAAGTCGCCTATAAATGAATATTTTCATCTATTCACTCATGACGTAAATTTAATGAGCTCCAAATAGTTTATCTTATCCTACCGTTTTACATTTTAAAGTCTGGGGTCCTACTCTACAATATTATCAATACTTTTTTTTTTGTTTATTGGTCTAAGGTTTAAGACTTCACTAAATCTTCAAAAGAAAAACATAAAAACGATAATCCAAATGCATTCTTGATCTATGTAACATCAAGACAAAAGTATATGTGACTCTTATTCGGATCTTAGATTTATTACAGCAAAGATCATCACTTGACCATATAAACCTTAACAATCATAAAACAGTCAAGTCGGGAAGCAAATAAATGGAAAACGGAAAAGGGATCATAGTAAACAACAATTGGTAGTGCATAGGTTACTCGTTAATTCACCTATACACTACACACAAGCAATTTCACATAACAATCAGATTGGGGATTCCTATTCCCTCAAGTCAAGGTTATACCAAACACTTACCTTGCTAACAAAAAGTTCCATAACCTTGTGATGTTCAAAAGTCCAACCAAATGGCCTCCTACGACCTTAATCTATGCAAAATATTAATTAGCGATATCAAATATGGTAGGCATGATCACGTTATAATTTTTGGAATTTCAAATCAAAGACAACTAAAAGTGAACTCCTGTGAACATGCTCAAATCCCCAAATCTATTATACTGTCGAATCACCTATTAGTCTTAGAGTCCAAATTATCATTAAGTTCCAGTTTACCAATTGATGGGTCAAAACTCAATTTTTTTCTTTCCTTATTAATGTTTAGAGATAAATTGCTATATTGTACACCTCAAGTTATAAATTTAAAGGTGAAAAGCATACCCTATATATATATATATATATATATATATATATATATATATATATATATATATATATATGTGTGTGGCTTGTGAATAGTAATCACAAAGTAAAGAAAATATCTAATTACCGTAAACTTTGTTGTTGCCAAATTTCCGAGAACAGAAGCTTTCTCTAGTTCCTTTTGTTTTTCTTTTCCCCGTTTGTTGATTACCTACAATGTTTTTCCTTGGCCAATGTAGCTAATATAGAGACGTTTAAATAGCAGCCAAAGTTCTTTGGTTGCCGCTGTCGTTTGCTACGTGCTTAACAACCCAAAATAAGGATTTCATTAATATAAGTAATACTCCTTAGGTCACCTCCACGTGCAATAGAAATTGTGGGCCTGGCCCATTCACTTCAGTCTTATAATCAATCCAAAAATTGTTTTATTATCGACTAGCTACTTATCTTTTTAGATGACATTCTTCATATCTTTTAATATACAAATATTAATTTCAAATGTGAATATATATCTATGCACCCATATGAAAAGTAGATAATTGTTATTATCTTTACAAGGAATAAGAAACTATAATTTAAAAGTTTACTCTTAAAATGATGGGTTATTACAATCTCCCTCAATTAAATACTCGTTTGTCCTCGATCGAAGTAATAAAGTAAACTTGGATGCGTGCTTCGCATGTATTCTTTGGAATCCCATGTAGCTTTATCCGAAACTCACCCGAGCCCTCGGGGCTCAAAACCAAACATGCACACAAGTTTAAAAACATCATACGAATTTGCTTGTGCGATCAAATCACAAAAATAACACCAAAAACTACGAATTTGCATCAAAACTCATGAATTTCTCAAGAACACTTCAATTTCACTAACTTCTCAACTGGACGTCCGAATCACGCCAAATAAACTCTGATTTCTACCAAATTTCACATATAGGACTTAAATATCATAGCAAACCTGTACAGGGCTCCGGAACCAAAATACGGGCCCGATACGAGCGAGTTCAAACATTAATTCATTTCTTTATTTCCTTTAAAATTCAGTATAAAAATTTTCTTCAAAAATTGATTTATAAAGATATGGACCTCGGAATTCAATTCCGGGCATACGCCCAAGTCCCATATTTTACTGTGGACCTCCCGGGACTGTCAGAACACGTGTCTGGGTCCTTTTACTTAGAACGCTGACCAAAGTCAACTAAAAATCAATTTTAACTCTCAAAAATTATTATTTCAGATAATTTCACATAAAGGATTTCCAGATTCACGCCCAGACTGCGCACACAAATCAAGGTAAATAATTAATCTTTCTAAGGCTAATGAGCCCGGAATGGAGTCTTAATTCATAAGATGACCCTTTGGGTCATCACAATCTCCACCTCTAAAACAAACGTTCGTCCTCAAATGGACATAGAAAATTACCTGAACTGGAGAAAAAATATGGATATCTACTCTGTATGTCCGACTCGGACTCCCAAGTAGCTGTCTCAGCATCGTCGGAGGACTCCGCCTCAGGACTGGCTGGAAATGTATATAGTCAGCCTCGCCACCCTGAACCACACCTCTGGGAGGACCTCCACCTCTAACATTCTGGCCTCTACCTCTAACTACCTGACCCCTACCCCTTGCTGGCTGGGCAGGTGATATTGGAGCTGGTGCTGGAACTATGGCACGAGAACCCTGATGCTGAAAATGATTACCTACATATTTCGGATAAGTCCTCCGGATATGCCCAAATTCACCACACTCAAAATATCCCTCATGATACATAAACTGACCCGGACGAAATGGCTGACCACGATGAAAACTCTACAGAGGAGGTGCTCTAATGGGAGATGAAGGAGCACTGTAGACTGGCTGAGCAGAAGAAGGCAGATAAGAACCACGACCACCCGAAGTACCAGGTAAAGCCTGTAGTGTTGAATGAAATGGTCCAGAAGAATGGACACTGCTAAATGAAGTCCGGCCTCTAGATGAGGCACCACTGAAACCACCGGAATAACGAGGTCTCTTGTCAGACCCCTGACCTCCCATCCCGAGAACCGACTCAACCCTTCTAGCCACATTAGCTGCATCCTGAAAAGAATCTCGGTCGCTGTCTCCTTGGCCATCTGTAAACTGATGGGTTGATTAAGGCCCTCAATAAACCGTCTTACCCTCTCTCGGTCGGTGGGAAGTATCATAAGAGCATGACGGGCCAAGGTAATGAATCTGGTCTCATACTGAGTGACGGTCATAGAACCCTGCTGGAGACGCTCAAACTGCCTCCTATAATCCTGTCTCTGAGTAACAGGGAGAAATTTCTCCAAAAACAAATCGGAGAACTGGGCCCAAGTCAAAGGCGGTGACCCAGCTGGTCTAGCCAAACAATAATCTCTCCACCAGGTCTTGGCATGACCTGCCAGACGAAAAGTAGCAAAGTCGACCCCATTGGTCTCAACTATCCCTATGTTTCGTAAAACCTCGTGGCAGCTATCCAAATAGTCCTGGGATCCTCTGAAGATGCACCGCTATAAGAAGTAGTAAACAACTTGGTGAATCGGTCCAACCTCCACAAAGCATCAGTAGACATAGTTGCTCCATCATCGGTCCGAGCCACAATACCCGCTGAAATACCCCAACTGTCTGAGGTGCTGGAGTATGGAACTGAGAATCCAACTGCTCCGGAGTGCGAGTAGCGGGAATTTGGGATCCTCCCCCAGCCTGAGAGACGTTTGGTGCTGCAGGAAGCAAACCTGCCTGAGTGACACTCTCCATGAGGCCCACTAGACAGATCAGAGCATCCTGAAGTACCGGGGTAGCGATGAACCCCTCGGGAACCTGAGCTTGTCCAACCGGGACTGTTTGGGCAGGAACCTCATCAGGAAACTCTACCTGAGGCTCCCTGGGCTGAGCTATGCCCCTGTCTCGGCCTCTAGAACGGCCTCAGCCTAGTCCTCAGCCCCTCGTAGGAGCTGCAACTGGAGACTCGGGCTGCTGATCAGGGGATAAAGAAGCACGTGTTCTCGCCATCTGCGAGAGAATAAAGTAGAAATTCAATTAGTGTTGAGAATCAATTCGCACGATAGAGAAGAATAGATGTGAAGTCATTCTTAAACGCGGAACCTCTGGGAGATAAGCACAGACGTCTCCATACCGATCCCTCAGACTCTACTAAGCTTGTCCGTGAATTTGATCTAAGCAAAATAGTGCTCTGATACCAACTTGTCACGACCCAAATTCCCAACCTTAGGGATCGTGATGGCGCCTAACACCACACTTTCTAGGCAAGCCAATTTTAGAGTGCGATTAGCTAATTTCCTTTGATTACTTACTTAAATGTAATAAAATAAATTTAAAGTAAACTTAATCTAATGGTTTCCAATGAATAACTCCAAATATAAGATAATAAATAAATAAATAAACCGAGACACAAACTAATTATATATATAACTCTAAGACTACCCAGGATCTGGTGTCACAATTCACGAACTTCTAAGAATATAACAAATAATGGGCCGAAAGAAAATAATATAGCTGTTTTGAGAGAAATAAAATAGTCTCTATAAACTAAGAGAAGACTCCAGGGATCTGCGAACGCCAGCAGATATACCTCGTGTCTCTGAATGAGGGATGTCTGCTACTAAAAGTCTCTAACGCTGGCCGGTACCTGGATCTGCACAAAAGAGTGCAGAGTGTAGTATCAGTACAATCGACCCCATGTACTGAGTAAGTACCGATCCTAACCTCGACGAAGTAGTGACGAGGCTAAGACGGGGAAATTATAACTTAACCTTTAACAATATATATATATATATATATATATATATATATATATATATATATATATATATATGTAAAATGATTCTACACAAATAAGAAAAATAAACTACAACAATAAATAGAATAACTCAGTCGCCTATTCTAGGCCTCAGTTGTAACCAAGATCTCACATAAATTTCCAAACTTCTCTTTAAAATAACCGTATGTGAAAAATATGAGAAAACAGTAAAGTAAACTAGTAAAGTTTCCAAATCTTTGTATTTAAAATCAGTAAAAGCATAAATATTCTCCCTGATCATTGTCTTGTTGCGGCGTGCAACCTGATCCCACCTATCCACGCTAACGCCTTTATTCGCTTAGACATCATGCATATAGGAAATAAGTGTAAAAACAGCTTCAACACTTAGATATCATGCCTATAGAGAAAAAATGTACGAAATCAGTTTCTATGCCATAATGCTTGTAATCAGTTTCAGCACATAGAAAGCATGCCTATAGGATCTAAAAGATAAAATATGCCTATTAAAATCATTCATTGATTTATGATTATGGTCTAATTAATTCTTAGATACCATGTCCATAGGATCCTGCCTGGTCATCACTTAGGCAAGCCTGTAGAACAATTAAAATTCTGAAGTTTCAAAACTGTGTTTGTTTGACTGCTATAAACGTGCCCAGATTCAGTAAGTGATAAAAAAGATAGTAGGCAAACTATTAGGTGTTCACCGCCTCGCCTTAATAAAACTGTTGTATATTCTATTTGTGCTCATTCAGATATCCTACTTATAGGACCCTAAATCATAAATACTGCTTGTTTGAATAGCGTGCAATTGTTTGCCTATTTGTGGAGGTAAATATGAGCCCCCCTAGTTGCTCTTTATGTGACAGTCCTACTTGATTATGTTTGTCGCTTAGTTTTCTCCTTTTAAGCAACATAGGTGAGTCTAGAACCATATTAAAATAGAGGTCCTAAACACCTCCAGGGCCATAGGTAAGGGACGGGTAGCGCACGCATAGGATACGTACCTGATATTATTAGAATGCTTAGATGATAATGGAAAATGGGTAGGGTAATTGGTTAGTAAAGGAGATGATGACCTGTGCGCTAATGCTACGTGTAACACCTCTATTTGAGGAAGGTTACCGAGTATTTCATGGAAGTGATCCTATAGGCTAATAAATCTAGGACCCCATTTAAATCCCGTTTTGAATGATTTCTATTTGTTTAAATGGATTTATTTTCTTTAAAGACTAATTCCGTTAAATTAAGTTTGGTTGGGACCTACCGTTGTGGACCTCGAGGGGTTCCTAACATCTTCCCCTCAAGGTAATTTCTAGTCCTTACCCAATCTCTGGTAAAGTAAACTGGTTTATGAGTTATTTGCTTTAGGTGCCCTAACGCACCTTAAAGATCGTTAGGTGGCAACTCTTCAAATTACATACCCCGTCCCAAAGGGAAATGAGTTGTCCCAAAATGTAGAAACCCCGGACTTCGCGAGGAAAAAGGGGGCGCGACAGCATGGCGGTTCTGCTGGGGAAAACCTTTAGGCTCTTACCATAACGAACTTGATTTTTGTGAATTAGTCTTTAAGCATGCTTTATTCTGTTAATACGTGCGCACCGTTTCCCTTTCCCACTTTATGTGAATTTAGTTGCCTATTTTCAAGCATTTATGATTTCCTTTACTATAGAAACTGACTTGTTTCCTTGTTTTTCTTTCTTAAACGTCTTTCAATTATTAAATACCGCATTTATCATTTTTAACGTGCAAATACGTGACAACATGCTATTTACTGTTGCAGAAATCATGCTCAACATCATATTCCACTCGTGCGTAATCAATCATATAGAAACATTTGATGAGTGTTTGCACTTTTCCTATATATCACCCTTTAAATTTGGAAAGGCTTATTTGCGATAAAACTAGCCGATCAGTGGTGCAGTCGACAGTTTCGTGCCTTTCCCCCTCAAGTTGTCCGCTTGAGGGTACCAGTCTAGACCTCTATAGAAACCTTACTCTGATTTATTGTACATGCATCATGGTCAAACTTAGCCATGGTTAATATGTTGTCCACATAATAACCCTTTAGGAAAGCCTTGTCCAATAGTCCACTGGGATTTCTATAATCCCAACGGACGCAACCATGATCTGTGCATTAATTTGGAGAAATAAGTGCCAATATGCAAATCATTGATGTATAAGTAGTCGAATCTGGAGGGGGAAACGGTCTAACCTTATTTTTTTTGCAAAAAATAAGGCATGAAGTCCCCAGGTTCGGCATGGTCCAAAGAATACCACCATTGTTGCTGGATTGGTGGGAGGACCTTTCACCAAGTGACAAAGACCATGTGAAAAGGGTCCTCGAAAACTTACCCTCTTTACCGGATATCCAACCAAATAATATGTTGATCGAAGCGGCCACTATGTTCTGGGATGGAGAAAGGTTTGTGTTCTGTTTTGGAAACATAGAAATGACTCCTCTCTTGGAGGAGATAGGGGGATTCGCTGGATTACCTTGGGACAGTCCGGGTTTATTGGTGCCGGAAAACCGTGCCACTAGGGGGTTCCTGAAAATGATGTTGAAAAAGAACGATGATTTGGAGTGCTTGAAGGATTCGTACATACTCTTGGACTACCTCTATGAATGATATGGTCATAGAAAATCCTATCGTATCTTCCATTATGAATTCTCTATCACTTCTTTGGGTCATATTCACCGCAGAATTTTTGTGTTCCTTGTTTGCTTCCTGGGCATGATAGTTTTTCCAAGCAAAGGAGATAGGATTCACACTAGATTGGCTACGGTAGCCAAAATCTTAATGAAAGGGATCGAGGGGAAAACATAAACCATTTCCCCTATTATCATAGCTCACATCTACCGAGCCTTGGACCGCTGCCAAAAGGGGTTCAAACACTTTGAGGGTTGTAATCTACTACTACAAGTTTGGTTATTGGAGCATCTCCAAAGGGGTCAATATCGTCAAGAGTTTCCACGAAGGGTATGGAATGATCATATAGCCTTCCATCACCCTAAGAGAATGACTTACATCCCAAACAGGTTTGCTCAACCAGAAAATGCTACAGAATGGGTGCAAATTTTTGATAATTTGACTGAGGACTAGGTTCAGCGGATGTTCAAATGGTTCCCTACCAGTGAGTTCATCATCAGATCTAGGGACGCTCCGCACTTGGTGTTGATCGGGTTAAGGGGAATATACCCTTATGTTCCTATCAGGGTTATGAGACAGGAAAGCAAGAAGCAAATCATACCGCGAGTTTCTAAAATGAGTCATTACAGGGCAAATTTTCAGGATGATGACATCCCATACAAATGTGAAGGTCAGCATATGTGGCATCTAAAGGTTATTGTAGAAAGGGACACCATTGAGCCAGACAGGTACCACGCAGGGCATGTACGCTTTTACATATCATGGTTGGAAGACATCATAGCAGGGGCAGTTGAGCCGGGCATCAATTAGGGAAACAGGGTCATAGACGAAGTTGCTGAAGCCCAAGTGAAATACAATAAACTGTGCAAAAGGGTTCATGAGTCCGAGGCCGAGCATCTGGAGCAACACAAGACTGACATGGAACTGATCAATGAATGGAGGGAAAGGGCTATCAAATCTAATGAAAGGCTGGAATATTTGGAGCAGGGTCTGATGGAGCTGAAGGGGAATATGAGGAAAAGAGTCGTCGACTGCCAGAATGTTGAGGGAAGCGAATGAGGACATCTAGCAAGAGTATACCTACTATTGGGCATGCATGACCTGGGGAACCTGATCGACAGAGCCAAGAAGATCAAGCCTGAGGAAGGTCCTTCTGGGACTAAGTAGATTAGATTTACCTGCTTTTTAAAAAATATAATAATTCCAAGTGCCATTAGTGACTTATCTTATTTAGTATCATTTTATATTTATCTGCTTTTATATTAATGAAATGAGGCCATTATTGGCACTAAAATTCTCCAAATCAACTTTTCGTTAGGCCTACCTCGGGCACAACGAGATTCCCAAATTAGGACGCGAATTTACATCCCCGCACTATGTGTTTAGATACTGCAAATACTCTTTTTGGAACCCTTAGTGACTTGGTTACCTTTTGTTTTCCTTTCCTTTTTGATTATTCCCGTTCCCCAAGGTTGGTTCACGCATACTGGCATCATCAGCTTATCATACCAGATCGGGCCCTCCACCTTCTCCTCCTCCAAGTGTACCAAAAGGCAAAGGGAAAGATAAAATGGATGATATGAATGGCATCAGAACAAACAACACTGCACATGTTGAGAACGGGGAAACTTCTGATGGTCGGTGCACGCAGGCACCAAATGATTTGGTATTACGGCTTGAGCAAAAGATATTTGCACTACAGGGCGAGCTTGAGCAGGTCCGCAACTTGGCAAATCTCTCCCTCACATTCAATATCCCCGACATCCAGAACCCTGCACCACCTCAGAACACACCCAACAAACACCCACATAATCCTCCCGCACCTCACCAGTATACAACCCCTCCTCAAAATCAGCATCTCTCTACTCAATACCCACAAAAACCTACCATACTCCCCAAGATACCCCACAAATTATTCCCGAACCCCAAGACTCCACCAATGATCATCATTATGCCCAAAATCCTGGCCTTCACCAGAACAACCCTATATACGTAGAAACCTTACCTCACTCCACTCAGCCAATCTCCTATACACCAGAATCAGCTGAGAATGACTTTCTCATAAAGAACATGGCTAAAGAGCTCAAGAAGTTGACAAGTCGGGTTCAGGGTGTTGAAGGGGTAAAGGAATAGAAGGTCTGAACTATGAGGACTCATGCATACAACCAGATGTGGAACTGCTGGAGGATTACAAACCTCCCAAGTTCGAAATGTTTGACGAAACGGGTGATCCCAAGGTTTATCTGAGGACTTATTGTGACAAGCTCGTGGGGGTCGGAAAAGATGAAAGGATTCGAATGAAGATCTTCATGAGGAGTCTTACCAGAGATGACCTGTCCTGGTACATAAGCCAGAATCCTAAGAAGTGGGCCAATTGGGTGAGCATGGCGTCCTACTTCATGGACAGGTTCAGATTTAATACGGAGAATGCGTCGGATGTCTTATATATCCATAACTTAAAGAAGAAGCCAACTGATACTTTCAGCGAGTATGCTACTCAGTGGAGGTTGGAAGCAACCAAGGTTAGACCAGCATTAGACGAGGAACAGATGAACAAGTTCTTTATCAGGGCATAGGATCCACAATATTATGAAAGGCTAATGGTTATTAAGAACCATAAGTTCTCCGATATCATCAAACTTGGAGAAAGGATTGAAGAGGGTATAAAAAGCTGGATGGTGACAAATTTCGAGGCACTGCCGGCCACGAATAAAGCATTGCTATCAAGTGGTATATCGAAGAAGAAAGATGTGGGAACAGTAATGGTTGCCCAGGGACCCAAAACTCCATTTGTATACCAGACCCCTCCACTCACATACCAAACACCTCCACCCACATACCAACCATCACCTCCCAGATATTCCCAACCTGCTACCGCCTACCACACCTATAACACCCAACCGTCCTATTATCAGTCACCTCCAACTCGTCCAAACTACCAAAAACCTAAGCCTAATTTTGACCGCAAACCACCCACATAGTACACCACCATTGCTGAACCCATCGACCAGTTATACGAAAGGTTGAAAGCCGCTAGATATGTCACCCCTATTCCTGCTATTTCTATGGAGAATTCATCTTAATGGGTCAATCCAAACAAGACTTGTGCATATCATTCCGGCATGAAGGGACACACTATTGACGAATGTCGCACCTTGAAAGACAAGATACAAACACTAATTGATAGTAAGGTCATACAGGCAAAGGAAGTTGCACCCAATATCCGCAACAATCCTCTCACAGATCATAGGGGTGGGGGGTCAATGTGATAGAAACTGATGAAGAGCGGGATCCTGAGGGATCAATCGGGCTTATTCGAGAAGGTGATGATCCTAAGAAACCTGCAGTCACACTCAATCCCATTGTGGTGCAGGTACGGCCGCCAGTTGGAGTTGAGGTAACCGCATAGGTTCCTTTAGAAGTAGAAGTAACGCCATCTGCAACAATACTCACTCCATTTGAAGTAGAGGTGGCCATACTTTTCATTGTAACGGTGGCGTCCACACCACCCTTCAGTTCTAACATTGTACCTTGGGATTATGTGGCTGAGGCTAAAAGAAAGCGAAAGTCAAAGACAGAATAATCCGGCGATGCACAAGGAATGACCATAACAGGAAGGGTTTATACACCTGAACACTTAGGAGAAATCAGTAAGCAAGCTTCTAACAAACCGCCCATCATTGAGACTGGTCCAGATGACCTCTGGAGGAAGGTACATCCAAGGGAGTACCCTATCATTGATCATCTGAACAAGATTCCCGCTCAGATATCTATCCTGTCGCTGCTGCAAAACTCTGAGGCACACAAAAATGCTCTAATGAAGGTGTTGAGTGAAGCATATGTACCCAACAACATCACTGGTGGATAAATGGCCAATATGGTGGGGCAGGTGCTAGAAATCCATAAAATCAGACCTTCCAGCAATCCGATACAATATGGGGATCAGAAGAAGAAGAAGAAGCCTTGGCAACATTGAGGAATTTGTTCTTGGAAGACGATGATATGGATTTTTGTGTAATAGTTAAGGTGGAGGAGGAAGAAGGCCTCACTATCCAAAAAGTGGAGAAGGGAGCATCTCTCAAGAATTGGACCGTGAAACCATCAAGGGCCCGACGAGTCTCGGGGTAGCAAGGCTGAGAGCATTATTTACCTTTGAAAATAATTTCCTCTTTTACATTTTGTTTTAAATAATATTTTCAGTGTTCCGTTTCGAAAAACATTATTTGAAATCATTTTGTTTAACATTTTAAATGCCTTGATGTTTTATTATTACTATTTTTTTCTTTTGTATCTTTATCCCTACAACATTGCTATTTCTTACCTTGATGAAGCAACGATTGTGACATGTAATAAGACAATGCAACAGAAGGACAGTGACTCGGAAGAAATAGAAGATGAGGACGTAATGTGTGAGGAAAGTGTCAGAGAAAGGGAGAACTTTGAGAACAAGCCCAAGAAATTGAACTACGCTCGACCTGATTCCCGTTTAAGAGGGTATATATAGGCAGCCCTGTGGATTCAGTCACAATTCAATAAAATTTCCATTTTCCCCATCATCAGAAACTGGGGAAGAATTTTGAAGAGGGCCCTCAAAATTCCGAAGCAAGTTCAACCAATCGCAACATATAAAGCAGTCAGAAGCGTTATTCAGTTAACTGGGGCAGTGTCTTTGATCTTGTCACAGCCACTAGTTCATCTAACCAATTTCTAAACTCTATTTTACTATGTCTTCGAAAATTATGCATGCATGCTTTTGAACATAAACTCTGATTTAGCGAACGCTATCCCAATAATTTGAACAGGATCTTCAGACGGAATAGATCAAATTAAGCAAGCAGACGAAAGCACGAACCAACCTTCCCCCTGCAAAACTCACGATTTTTCTTTGAATGAAGAATCAAGGGATATGCACATCTTGGAATCACAAGTCTTCATAACAACAAAGATATCCAAAATCATCTCCAGATAAGAAATACTCTGCTATCACTTATTGTTCATTGCATGAGCCTAGGCTCTGTCTCAATCTTGCATGAGGCTAAGCCCTGCCTCCCTACTTGCATAAGGCTAAGCTTTGCCTTCTATTTTCATGAGACTAAGCTTTGTCTCAACCTTGCATGAGGCTAAGAGTTGTCTCCCTACTTGTATAAGACTAAGCACCGCCTTCTCTTTGCATGGGACTAAGCCCTATCCCGAATCCTGCATAAGGCTAAGCTCTGCCTTCTCTTTGCATGGGACTAAGCCCTGTCCTGGATCCTGCATAAGGCTAAGACCTGCCTTCTCTTTGCATGGGACTAAGCCCTATCCCGAATCCTGCATAAGTCCAGGCCCTTCCTTCTCTTTGCATGGGACTAAGCCCTATCCCGAGTCCTGTATAATTCTAAGCCCTACCTCCATATCTGTATAAGGCTAAGCTCTGCCTTCCCTCTGCATAGGACTAATCCATGTCCCGAACTTTGCATGAGACTAAGCTCTATCTCAATCTTGCATGGGACTAAGCCATATCCCCAACCTTGCATAAGGCCAAGCCATGCCTTCTCTTTGCATGGGACTAAGCATTGTCCCAAGTCCCGCACGAGAATAAACATTGTCTCCCTTGTATTATTTATTCTATTCTCTCGGGACAAGCTCTGCCCGCAACTCGATGCAAGACTAAGCCCTATCTTGTTGCTCATAGCATCATGTCTTTTCACCTCATAGGCTGAAATATATCCAACTTGTCCGAAGGTGTAACGACCTAACCGGCTGTTTTGCGTATCAGGACCTCGTTCCCCTAAATGAGACTTCCCGAAGTGGCTTATTATGATTTATGACTTGCGGGGACGGGTGGTTCAGGATTCGGAAGTGTTTAGAGTGATATAGGAACACTTGGTTCCTTAAGGTTAGCCTATAAGGCCAAGTTTGACTTTGGTCAACATTTTGAGTAAACAACCTCGGAATCGAGTTTCGACGGTTTCAGTAGCTTTATATGATGATTTCGGACTTGGGCGTGTATCCGGAATGGGTTTTGGATGACCGGGGGGAGTTTCGGCGCCAAATAGTGAAATATGATTCCTTAAGTTTAAGAATTGAGGTTTGGAACGTGTTTTTATGTTATCAAGGTCCGAACGGAATTTCGAGACCGAGAATAGTTCCGTTATGACATTTATGACTTGCTTGAAAAATTTGGTGTCATTCCGAGTAGTATAGGTCGGTTCAGCGCATTGAAAGCGAATTCTAGACCTTTGATTCAATATGGTTTTAGGGTCGAATTCTTAGTTTCGTTGTTGTTTTTCACGTTCCGAAAATTCGAGCGAGTCCATATCATGAATACATACTTTCCAGTGCCTTTGGACGGGATCCCGAGGGGCTCGAGTGAGTTTCAGAACCCTCAGAGTTAAATTCAAAACACCAGATTTTCACTAACTAGTTTCCTTCAGTGCGATCGCGGGTGCATTAATACGATCGCATAGAAGGAGTTAGCAGCGTGTGGGGAAATGCCTTGTGCGATTGCATGGGCCTGTCTGCGTTCGCACAGGGGTGATCTGTGGCCTGGCCCAGTTTTGTTCTCCGCGTTCGCACCCCCCTCCCCCGCAATCGCACAGGCCTGGCCCAGTTGCTCTCCGCGATCGCACGTGCCCCTCTGCGATCACACAGTAGGCCTTCAGGGACCTTGACCAGTTGACTTCCGTGATCTCACTGCCGCTGCTGCGATCGCACACAAGGGGCAGCTGGGCAGTGTTAGTTTTAAACGGGACTTAGTCCCATTTTTAGCCATTTTTTCTTCACTTGGAGCGATTTTGGGATCTTTCAAAGAGGAGATTTCACCTAGCAACTAAGAGGTAAGTGATTCCTACTATAATTTAAGTTGAATACTTGGACTTTTAGGTAGATTAACACACTAATTAGTGGAAAATCATGAGTTAGAGTGAAAAACCTAGGTTTTATGGAAAATGGGAGAATTACCAAGAAATTTACCATGGAATCATACAAAAACTATATATTAATGATCCTTAAGTTATGGGTAAGTGTTTCCTTCGAAAATTTCCAGAATCCGAGCACGTGGGCCCGGGGGTGTGTTTTGAGATATTGTAAAGTAGGCTAAATTGGTTAATTAAATAGGGAAATTCCATACTTTTGAGCATAAATTGATGTATTTATGTAACATTTGGCTAGTTACGAGACCTTGGATGACGAGTTTGGATTTTCAGGCGCGTTCTTGACCCGGAAAGCAGTTTCGACACGAGGTGAATCTCCTTTCTAACCTTGTAAAAGGGAATTGTCCCCATAGGTGATTATAAATGTTTGTTTGTCCTTATTTGAGGGGGCTACGCACGCACGAAGTGACGAGAGCCCATGCGCAGCTACTATTATGCCTTGTCGGGTAGTTTAGGACTCACAAGCATTCTTTATGTGTGATATCTGTGATCTTGCATATGGTCTAAGTAGTCTAATATCCTCGAATCTCACATGTGAATGCCTAAGAAGTTATGCTCTGAAGTTGACATTATTAAATTCTCATCCTGTTAGTATGTTCCCTGCTAAATTATCTGGAATCTCCTGCTAATCATGTATTTATACGGGAACCCGAGTTGTATGAATGATTCGCGAGCGGGGTAGTCCTAGTATTATATTAACCCGAGTTGCATGAATGATTCGCGAGTGGGGTAGTCTTAGTATTATATTAACTGTGTCGCATGTTCGATTCGCAAGCGGGGCAGATAAATGCATCTATGGTTCAGGCAGTTCGACCCTCGGTAGAGCACATTTACTTTTCACGTCGTAACAGTCGTATGTTCATAGCCTGTTATATGTTTGGTAATTTATGAGAAGCCCTGTAATTGTAACTATTGATTTATGAAAGAAAGAAGGTTAAGCAGATTGTATTCCATGGAAACGGATGGCGTGAAGGTACTAGAGAATGTTATATGATGCTCATTTCCTTATTACTATTCATTACTGCTATTACTGATTAGCCTGTATTCATTTCATATTGTCTGAACCTAGTGAGTAACACGTCGACCTCTCGTCACTACTTCTTTGAGGTTAGGCGGGATACTCACTAGGTACATATCTGTTTATGTACTCATGCCACGCTTCTGTATTTAATTGTACAGGTTCTGAGGCTGGTACATCTGGTTACCAGACCGGAGCTTGGCCCTGAGAGTATATTTTGGACCTGACTTCACGGTGAGCTGCTTCCCTTGGCGATTCTCAGTAGCACTATGGAGTTATCTTTTGTTTATTTCTGTCTACTTCATTCAGACAGTAGAACAATATATTTCATCTTTTGTATATTCTACTAGTTCGCCTGTAGACTTGTGACACTAGTTCCTGGCACACACATAGTAGACTTTATATTTTTGGAACTATATATATTTGTTCATGATCCTTGTGGCTACATTTATTTAAGTTGGCTAATTTATCCGCTTCCACTTAAATGTTTTAAGCTTAAAATTTGGTAAGTGTGGGGATGTTTTATCAAATAAATAAATTTCACTAGTAAATAAACTGTTGGCTTGCCTGACCTCGGTGTTGGGCGCCATCACGACCTGAGTTAGGATTTTGGGTCGTGACAACATGGTATCAGAGCTCTAGGTTCACGTAGGTCTCACGAGTCACGGGTAAACCCAGTAGAGTCTTGCGGATCGGTACGGAGACGTCTGTACTTATCTTCGGGAGGCTATAGGGTGTTAGGAAACCTCTCCTTATTTTTATACTATCGTGCAGTCGATGATTTATTATTTCTCATTCTTCTATTCTCTCACAGATGGTGAGGACGCGCACATACGATGTTCCAGACCCGGGAGGGGCCGCTACCCCCATTGTCCAAGGTCGTGGCAGAGGCCGGGGGAGGGCACTGGCCCGAGGTAGGGGACGAGAGTGTCCCAGAGCTATTCCAGTTGCACCACCACCAGAGGATCCTACTATAGAGGAGCAGGGTAAGGTGCCCCCAGCAGATCCTGCTCCAGTGGACTTTATGATGGGACCAGGCTTCTAGGAGATCATGGGCTATATGATGCAGTTTATGGACACTATGTCCCAGGTTGGTTTATTTCCAGCAGATTCTGCCACATCCCAGGCGGGAGGGAGGGCCTAGACTCCTACCGTCCAGGCTGCAAGTCAGGCAGCATCATTACATTATATCCCGGGTACACTGCCCGTGGGTGGAGTTCAGCCTGTAGAAGCAGCACCTGAACCCAGACCAACTGCGGACGGCGATCCGCAGAAGTTATTTTATAGATAGACACGATTGTGCCCTCCAGTCTTCGGCGGTGAGCGAGGTGAGGATGCGCAGGATTTTGTTGACAGGTGCAGGGACAAGCTGCAAAATATGAGGATACTAGAGTCCCATGGAGTGGACTTCACTACCTTCCAGTTAGAGGGCAGAGCTCGCAGATGGTGGCAGTCCTATATTCTCAGCAGATTCTCCTCCTATCACTTGGGAGCAGTTCACTCAGATGTTTCTAGACAGATATATCCCACCCTCTGAGAGGGAAGAGCTGCGGTATTAGTTTGAGCAGCTGGAGCAGGGACAGATGTCAGTGATATATTATGAGGCTAGATTTTGAGAGTTGTCTCGCCATGCACTCATGATACTACCTACTGAGGCTGAGAGAGCGCAGAGATTTGTAGCCAGGTTGCATCCAAGCATTAGGGCCAACATGGCCCGAGAGGTGGATATGGGGACTCCTTATCAGCTGGTAGTGGAGATTTCTCGTAGGATCGAGGGTTATCGGTCGAGGATTAGGGAGAAGGTACCGCAAGATAAGAGAGCCAGATATTTTGGGGATTTCAGAGGTGCCCCAGCTAGGGGCAAAGGTCAGTTTAGTAGGGGTCAACCCAACAGGCCCCCATATTCAGCACCCCTACCACCACCTCCTCGTGGTGCTCCAGTGAGACCTTACTTCAGTGCTATGCCAGAGGGTTCTCACCGTCCCCCAATTATCCAGGGTTCTTCTTCAGGGTAGCAGGCCATGCCTCCGGGGAGATGTTATGAGTGCGGGGATTCCAGCCATTTTAGGAGGACTTATCCCAGGTTTTGGGGCAAGGCAGTGCAGCAGGGTTACCAGCCTATGAGTTCAGCACCATCAGTAAGGCCACTTAGGGGTTGAGGATAGGTCGGTAGGGGTCGTCCTAGAGGTGGAGGCCAATTAGGGGGAGGTCAGTCAGCTCATGTTCACTCTGGCGGAGCTCAGTCTTCGGTGCTCTAGCTAGATTCTATGCTATTCCGGCTAGATCAGATGCAGTGGCCTCAAACGCCATGATCATAGGTATTATTTCAGTATTGCGGTAGAGAGGCATCAGTGTTATTTGATCTTGGATCCACCTATTCCTATGTTTCAGCCTTATTTGCTCATTTTCTGGATGTTCCTCGCGAGTCCTTGGGTTCTCCTATATATGTGTCCACTCCTATGGGCGAATCTGTGGTGGTAGACCGGATCTATCGGTCTTGTGTGATCACTTTTTGTGGGTTTGAGACCCGAGAACCTTCTATTTCTCAACATGGTTGATTTTTGAGGTTATTCTAGGCATGGATTGGCTATCTCCTTATCATGTCGTGCTAGATTGCCATGCCAAGACAATTACTTTAGCTATGCCCGAGTCGCCTAGGCTGGAGTGGAGACGTTCCTCAGTTAGTGCAGCCAGCTGTGTTGTGTCATTCCTGAAGGCTCGACACATGGTCAAGAAGGGTTGTCTGGCGTATCTTGATTATGTGTGGGACACCACCGCCGAGTCTCCGACGATTGATTCAGTGCTAGTTGTTCGAAAGTTTGCTGATGTATTTCCTTCAGACCTTCTGGGCATGCCTCCGGATCGTGATATTGATTTCTACATTGATTTAGCTCCAGACACCCAACCTATATCTATTCCTCCGTACCGTATAGCTCCGAAAGAGTTGAAGAAGCAGCTTGAGGAGTTGTTGGCTAAGGGGTTCATCAGACTGAGTGTATCGCCGTGGGGTGCTCCAGTTCTCTTCGTGAAGAAGAAGGATGGGTCCATGCGGATGTGTATTGATTGTCGCCAGTTGAACGAGGTCACCATTAAGAACAAGTATCCTTTGCCGCGCATCGATGATTTATTTGACTAGTTGCAGGGTGCTCGGGTGTTTTCTAAGATTGATTTGAGATCGGGATATCATCAGTTGAGGATTCGGGCCTCAGATGTTTCGAAGACTGCTTTTCGTACGAGATATGGCCATTATGAGTTCCCGGTGATGTCCTTTGGCTTGACTAATGCCCCAGCAACATTTATGGACTTGATGAACAGGATGTTCAGGCCGTACATTGATTTTTTGTCATATTCTTCATTGATGACATTTTGATTTACTCACATAGCCTGGGGGAGCATGAGCAGCATTTGAGAGTGGTGCTCTAGACTTTGCGAGAACAAAAGCTATTTGCTAAGTTTTCCAAGTGTGAGTTTTGGTTGGATTCCGTGGAATTCTTGGGACATGTGGTATCCGGAGAGGGTATCAACGTTGATGCTAAGAAGATTGAGGCAGTTCAGAGTTAGCCACGTCCTACTTCAGCTACAGAGATCAAGAGTTTCTTGGGTCTAGCAGAATACTACCGGTGATTTGTGGAGAGCTTCTCTTCTATTGCATCCCCATTGACTAGATTGACTCAGAATAATGTCCCGTTCCGATGGTCCGACGAGTGTGAGGTGAGCTTTCAGAATCTCAAGACAGCATTGACCTCAGCACCAGTTCTAGTATTGCCTTCCGGTTCTGGGATGTATACAGTATATTGCGACGCTTCATGCGTTGGCTTGGGGTGTGTGTTGATGCAGGAAGGGAGAGTTATTGCTTATACTTCGCGCCAACTGAAGGTTCATGAGAAGAATTATCTAGTGCACGATTTGGAGTTGGCGGCGATTGTTCATGCTCTTAAGATTTGGAGGCACTATTTGTATGGGGTGTCCTGTGAGGTTTATACAGATCACCGCAGCTTACAGCACTTGTTCAAACTGAGGGATCTTAATTTGAGGCAGCGCAGGTGGCTTGAGTTGCTGAAGGATTATGAAATCACCATTCTTTATCATCCGGGCAAGGCGAATGTGGTAGCAGATGCTTTGAGCAGGAAAGCGAAGAGTATCGGTAGCTTGGCTTATATTGCAGCAGAAGAGAGACCTCTAGCCTTGGACATTCAGTCCTTGACTAATCTCCTGGTGATATTAGACCTTTCAGAGCCTCGTCGAGTTCTAGCACATGTGGTTGCTCAGTCTTCGTTATTGGTTGAAATTAAGGCTCGGCAGTTTGATGATCTGTGCTTGGCAGAGCTTCGGGAGACAGTGGTTCAGGGTGGTGCCAAGGAGGTTACTATTGGTGAGGATGGTGTTCTGAGACTTCAGGGCCGTTTATGTGTTCCTAATGTTGATGGCCTGAGGGAGGGGATTCTAGAGGACACACACAGTCCTCGATATCCTGTTCATCCTGGTGCTACAAAGATGTATCATGATTTGAAGCAGCATTACTGGTGGAGGCGGATGAAGAAGAACATTGTGGAGTATGTGGCTAGGTGTCTAAATTTCCAGCAGGCTAAGTGTGAGCACCAGAGGCCAGGAGGCCTACTTCAGCAGATGTCCATTCCTGAGTGGAAGTGGAAGCGCATCACTATGGACTTCGTAGTTGGGTTGCCTCGGACTTTGCGGAAGTTTGACGCGGTTTAGGTCACTGTGGATAGATTGACCAAATCGGCGCATTTCATTCCAGTGGCTACTACTTATACTTCTGAGAGGTTGGCCCAAATCTACATTTGGGAGATAGTCCGGCTGCACGGTGTGCCGGTGTCCGTTATATCAGATCGAGGTCCTTAGTTCACCTCGCATTTCTATAAAGCATTGCATAGTGAGATGGACACCCAGATAGATCTTAGCACAACATTTCACCCTCAGACTGATGGTCAGTCGGAGCGGACAGTCAGATATTGGAGGACATGCTCAGGGCATGTGTGATTGACTTTGGATATCAGTGGGACCAGTTCTTGCCTTTCGCCGAGTTTGCTTATAATAACAGTTATCAGTCCAGCATCGAGATGGCTCCATTTGAGGCTTTGTATGGTCGGCGATGTCATTCTCCTATCGGGTGGTTTGAGCCTGGCGAGGCTAAGTTATATGGCACTGACCTGGTGAGAGATGCTTTGGAGAAAGTGAAGTTGATTCAGGAGGGCTCCGCACAGCACAACGCGGATCAGAAGGCGTGTGATGTATCATTTATGGAGAGAGATAAGGTTATGTTGAAAGTCTCGCCGATGAAGTGTATTATAAGGTTCGGGAAGAAGGGCAAGTTGAGACCAAGGTTTATAGGTCCTTTCGAAGTATTGAGGTGAGTTGGAGGGGTTTCTTATTATCTTGTTTTACCTCCCAGGTTATCAGGAGTTCATCCAGTCTTTCATGTATCCATGCTCCGGAGGTACCACACCGACTTCTCTCACGTGGTTGATTTCAACACTATTCAGTTGGATGAGTAGTTGGGCTACGAGGAGGAGCCAGTTTCTATCATTGATAGGCAGGATCGCCAGTTGAGATCCAAGAGATTTTCTGCCATAAAAGTCTAATGGAGGGGCCAGCCAGTCGAGGAGGCGACTTGGGAGTCCGAGGAGGACATGAGGAGCAAATACCCACATCTATTCAGCACTTCAGGTATGATTCTAGACCCATTCGAGGACGAACGTTTGTATAAGAGGTGGAGAATGTAACACCGGTCGTTTTGCGTATCAGGACCTCGTTCCCCTAAATAAGACTTCCTAAAGCGGCTTATTATGACTTATGACTTGCGGGGACGGGTGGTTCGGGATTCGGAAGTGTTTAGAGTGATATAGGAACACTTGGTTCCTTAAGCTTGGCCTTTAAGGCCAAGTTTGACTTCGGTCAACATTTTGAGTAAACGACCTCGGAATCGAGTTTCAACGGTTCCGGTAGCTTCGTATGATGATTTCGGACTTGGGCGTGTGTCCGGAACGGGTTTTGGATGACCCCGGGGCGTTTCGGCGCCAAATAGTGAAATATGATTCCTTAAGTTTAAGAATTGAGGTTTGGAACGTGTTTTTGTGTTATCAAGGTCCGAACGGAATTTCGAGACTGGGAATAGTTCCTTTATGACATTCATGACTTGCTTGCAAAATTCGATGTCATTCTGACTAGTATAGGTCGGTTCGGCGCATTGAAAGCGAATTCTAGAACTTTAAGTTCAAAGTTTGATTCAATATGGTTTTGGGGTCAAATTCTTAGTTTCGTTGTTGTTTTCACGTTCCAAAAATTTGAGCGAGTCCGTATGATGAATACAGACTTGCCAGTTCCTTTGGACGGATCCCGAGGGGCTCGGGTAAGTTTCGGACACCTTAGAGTTAAATTCAAAACACCAGATTTTCACTGATTGGTTTCCTTCAGTGCGATTGCGGGTGCATTAATGCGATCGCATAGAAGGAGTTGGTAGGGTGTGGGGAAATTCCCATTGCGATCGCATGGGCCTGTCTGCGTTCGCACAGGGGTGATCTGTGGCCTACCCCAGTTTTGTTCTCCGTGTTCGCACCCCCTCCCCCGTAATCGCACAGGCCTGGCCCAGTTGCTCTCCGCTATTTCATGTGCCCCTCTGCGGTCGCACAGTAGGCCTTTAGGGACCTTGACCAGTTGACTTCCGCGATCGCACTATCCCTGATGCGATAGCACACAAGGGGCAGCTGGGCAGTGTTAGTTTTAAACGGGACTTAGTCCCATTTTTAGCCATTTTTTCTTCACTTGGGGAGATTTTGGGAGCTTTCAAAGAGGAGATTTCACCTAGAAACGGAGAGGTAAGTGATTCCTACTATAATTTAAGTTGAATACTTGGATTTTTAGGTAGATTAACACACTAATTAGTGGAAAATCATGGGTTAGAGTGAAAAACTTAGGTTTTATGGAAAATGGGAGAATTACAAAGAAATTTGCCATGGAATCATACAAAAACTATATATTAATGATCCTTAGGTTATGGGTAAGTGTTTCCTTCAAAAATTTCCAGAATTCGAGCACGTGGGCCCGGGGGTGTATTTTGAGATATTGCAAAGTAAGCTAAATTGGTTAATTAAATAGGGAAATGTCGTACTTTTGAGCATAAATTGATGTATTTATGTAACATTTGGCTAGTTACGAGACCTTGGGTGATGAGTTTGGAGTTTCGGGCGCGTTCTTGATCCGGAAAGTAGGTTCGACACGAGGTGAGTCTCCTTTCTAACCTTATAAAAGGGAATTGTCCCCATAGGTGATTATAAATGGTTGTTTGTCCTTATTTCCGGGGGCTACACACGCACGAAGTGAAGAGAGCCCGTGCGTTGCTACTATTATGCCTTGTCGGGTAGTTTAGGACTCACAAGCATGTTTTATGTGTTATATCTATGATCTTGCATATGGTCTAAGTAGTCTAATATCCTCGAATCTCACATGTGAAGGCCTAAGAAGTTATTCTTTGAAGTTGACATTATTAAATTCTCATCCTGTTAGTATGTTTCCTGCTAAATTATCTGGAATCTCCTACTAATCATGTATTTATACGGGAACCCGAGTCGCATGAATGATTCGTGAGCGGGGTAGTCTTAATATTATATTAACTGTGTCGCATGTTCGATTCGCGATCGGGGCAAATAGATGCATCTATGGTTCGGGTCGTTCGACCCTCGGCAGTGCACATTTACTTTTCACGTCATAACAACCGTATGTTCATAGCCTGTTTTATGTTTGGTAATTTATGAGAAGCCTTGTAATTGTAACTGTTGATTTTATGAAAGAAAGAAGGTTAAGCAACTTGTATGCCATGGAAAGGGATGGCGTGAGGGTACTAGAGAATGTTATATGATGCTCAGTTCCTTATTACTGTTCATTACTGCTATTACTGATTAGCCTGTATTCATTTCATATTGTCTGACCCTAGTAAGTATCACGTAGACCCCTCGTCACTACTTCTTCGAGGTTAGGCGGGATACTCACTGGGTACATATCTGTTTATGTACTCATGCTACGCTTCTGTACTTAATTGTACAGGCTCTGAGGATGGTGCATCTGGTTACCAGATCTGAGCTTAACCCTGAGAGTATATTCTGGACCTGACTTCACGGTTAGCTGCTTCCCTTGGCGATTCTCAGCAGCACTATGGAGTTATTTTTTGTTTATTTCTGTCTGCTTCTTTCAGACAGTAGAACAATTTATTTCATCTTTTGTATATTCTACTAGTTCTCCTGTAGACTTGTGACACTAGTTCCTGGCACACACATAGTAGACTTTATATTTTTGGAATATTATATATTGGTTCATGATCCTTGTGGCTACATTTGTTTAAGTTGGCTAATTTATCCGCTTCCACTCAAACGTTTTAAGCTTAAAATTTGGTAAGTGTGGGGATGTTTTATCAAATAAGGAAATTTCACTAGTAAATAAATTGTTGGCTTGCCTGACCCCGGTGTTGGACTCCATCATGACCTGAGTTAGGATTTTGGGTCATGAGGCGTCATAGTCTGAAGGCACCATCCTCATAGCCGGAAGACACCATCCATGGAATGAGGATCTCTCAAACTTGCATATCATTATTCAAAGGCATAATGGTTCGGAGGCACCATTTTCATGGCCCGAGAACACCATTTCATGGCCTGCGAATCCCTTACCGCACAATTCATGGCCCGGGACATCATGGTCGAAGGACGTCATCATCAACTGTCCAAAGACAATCCTCATGGTCTAAAGGGAATTTGCATCACGTTTAAATTTACGCAAAGATACATGCTTGTAGTGCATCTTTTATTTGTAGGTAACGCGATGAGCAACCATTACCCCAACGGGAGCAATCCCGCTCCATTTCCTTCCTACCATTTCAAATCTGACGGCTCATCGTAACCATTTCACCTATTCAAAACCTTGTGTTTGTTCTTGTGGTAACTCCATCGGTATATTTCACTGGTGAATCCAGAACTACACACAACCTGATTCCTGTAAAACCAGGGATATGTAGGCAGCTCAGAAACCAGAGTGCGGCCTATGTCTCTCAAATCACCCTACTCAATCAAAATTGGCCATCATATCTTTACTCCATAACTCTTTCATCCTTCCCGGGTAAAGAAGGGCAGTTGTTGATTCCCAATTTTTCCTTATATTATTTTCAAAATGCATATATATCTTCAAAATAATGCATGAGCATCCATTACTATTTTTCCATAATTTTTACATTTTAAAATATTTTTTAATTAATTTATCCCAATATTTTTTATTATATGGACAATTACTAATTGCATCACCATCGGTTTTATGACAATTTTATTGCTTAATTTTATCATTTATATTTACACTAAGCTTTAATTATTTCATGAATAGCCGTATTTACATTTTAGGGTTATAATTGCAATAACTTTGCAATAATAGCCCACGAGTGCATAATTACCTCATTTCAAGAAAATGACCTTTTGTATTTTTATAATATTACGTAATTATTTTAAATTTGTTTTATGCATAAAAATCATTTTTATCATTTATTAACTATTTTTACAAATTATTTTATCAATTAAGTGGGTATTTAACAAGTAGCCTCTTTTAATTTGGTTTAATTTCTGACCTTAGCCCAAATTATTACCCCCAGCCCAATTAAAATCATAGCCCAAATACCTGTAACCCAATTCTTAAACCCGCCCCAACCCCAGATGGAATCCTGGCCGTTTATCTCAGAAGATCAATGGTCCAGGATCCATTTCCTTTTTTAATTAACCCCTAACACCCTAACCCTAATCACTTCTTTTACTCGTCCGCCCTTGAATCCCTCCTGCTCTCTTCTCTCTCTCAATCTCTCCCCTAACTCTAGCCGTCGTCACCGGAAACCCTTCAATCCATGGATTTTCTCTTTGATCTCAGGCCCTATCCGGCCTCCTATCTCTACTGGCTATTCGATTTCTTTGTTATTTGATGGAATCTCGAAGAGATTCAACACAGACTTGGCTTCAACTCTTCTCTTTCTCGATGAACCTGCCTATGTTCATCTCTATGTTTGTGAGCATTATTATCTTTATGTTTATGGCTTGAAACTCCGGTTCTTCATTGGATTTTTCCACCTCATTCCATCTTCAAAACCCTAATCTCTTTCTACTTGAGTCTGTTCATATCCTTGTAGATCAGGGATGATTTTAAGTTTATCCGGTATTTTTTTAAAAAACCTTCTATTTTTTGTTTTTTCTTCTTTATTATTAACCTATTTTAATGTTACGGTTTCATTTTTTTTAGTTCGCTGCAAAAGATTCTAAAGTTTCTAAGTGTTTAAATCTGATTCCCTTTACTGGTTCGACTAATTTTTCATGCCTATGTTCTAAAACCTAGGGTTTCTACTTATCTCATTGGTTTCCCGTTACATGATTTTATCCACCTGATTAGGGTTTGAAATCATATTTTTCTGTTGAAATTAGTACTTCTCTGTGATTTTTTACATATTTTCCTGATTTGTGACTCCTAATTGGTATTACTTGCCTTAATTAGTTTATTAGCCTGATTTCTAGGTTTTGATTTACTATAACCGACTTATAAATAGCCTATGACTTATTTCCTGCCTTATTTGAATCCCAATCTGGGCTGGTAATTGATTCTCCTTATTTTAATGTGTCTTTCCCGGATTTTATTTGTACTAACTAGTTGGGTTTAGCAGCAATTAACTGGTTGATTTTATTTGTATACCTTATTTATGAACTATAATATTCTTTGACTTATTTATTTTACCCTGTTAAGTGCTATATAATCCCCTCATTCTGATTTTGAAAACATACGAACACATATAAAGAAACACACACAAACTCTTACTCACACACTCTCACTTGTAGTTCTTTCTGTTACTTCTATTTGATGCTCTGTCTAGCCGGCTGAAAGCCAAGGCTAGACTCTTGGATCCTATTTTCTTTCACTTTCCTGTTGCTACCTCTTAACTGGTATGTCTCCACTTCTGTTATCGTTCAATATGCTATGTAATTAGACCTATGTTCTCCTTGTTTACTGCTTTTAAACAACATGTCTATCTCTGATTGCCCTTATGTTTATGTTCATTGGCATGATTTAACTCTTGTGATTTTGTTCTGTCCAACGTGTTAGTATGGTTAACACACCTTAGCATAGTCATGTTTGATCCAGGGTACTTGTTCACCTGTTTCTCCACTAGCATGTTTTAACTCCTGTCTTGTTTTATGTGTTTACCTTAACAAGTTCCTGATTAATTCATGATTTCTATGCTCTCAACTTTGCTACCTTTTCTGTAAGACTGCCTGATGAGTAACTTGATCCCATCATGTTGATCTCTGTTTAATATATGCCTATATTCTCACCTACTAATAGCTAATGAACTAAGTCAATCCCAGGCAATGTGAAACCTTATTTGAATTGATTGTGATCCTGTTTTGTCTGTTGTTTGACTACCGAGTTCATGTCTGAACTCCATCGGCTAAATGTGGTCCTGCTTATAGTTCTTATGATCTGGTAATCTGTTTTTATTCACTGCTAAAATCCAAACTATATTTTTTCTAAAATTACCTCCTACTTTTATATACTATTTTCAACTCCTACTCTTATATATCTAGGGTCCTGCCCCTACAGTGTGAGCACTGCCTACGAGTCCATGAGACTCCTCCGAACTCTGACACACTGGGGCTGGCCTTTCCAAACTTGTTCACAAAAACTGTTCTTTGAAAAGGTTTTGGTGTGAGCAGTACCTGGGGTCCTTGAGGCCCTTGGGAACTTTGTCACACCAGAAGTCATCGGTGTATTATGGACTATTGGTAGACCTCACACTTGCTTGAAGACCTGGCTTCCAGGATTGACATTGGGCCTGCCAAGGTTCCCTATGGTATAGTGATTTTCATTATGTAATTTTTTTGGTCTGTAATAATAATCTTTGTAAAACAGATATGGGGTTATTAGTAAAAGCTGGGGAGGGATTTTATATATCTTTTATCATATCAGGGTAGAAACCATGCCCATAGGCTATTGTGATGATTTTTATATGCATTAGAAACCATGTTCATAGGGTTTATCTCATTATGCTGAATTTTCATCCTAGAAATTCTGCTTCTAGGTCGTTTATCAATTCCGCATTAATAATCATGTTCTCAGAACCTCCATGTTTGAATTAGAAATCATGTTTCTAGGAGTTTTCTTGTTGAATTTGCTTGAAAATTGGCTAACGCCTTTATTCGCTTAGACATCATGCATATAGAAAATAAGTGTAAAAACAGCTTCAACACTTAGATATCATGCCTATAGAGAGAAAATGTACGGAATCAATTTCTATGTCATAATGCTTGTAATCAGTTTCATCACATAGAAAGCATGCCTATAGGATCTAAAAGAAGAAATATGTCCATTAAACTCAGTCACTAATTTATGATTATTGTCTGATTAACGCTTAGATACCATGTCTATAGGATTCTTCCCGGTTATCACTTACGCAAGCCTGTAGGAAAATTAAAATTCTGAAGTTTCAAAACTATTTTTTTTTACTGCTTATAAACGTGCCCAGATTCAGTAAGTGATAAAAAACAGTATGCAAGTTGCTAGGTGCTCACTGCCTCGCCTTAATCAAACTGTTGGATATTATGTTTGTGCTCATTTAAATATCCTACCTATAGGACCCTAAATCATAAATACTGCTTGTTTGAATAGCGTGCAATTGTTTGCCTATTTGTGGAGGTAAATATGAGCCCCCTTAATTGCTCTTTATGTGACAGTCCTACTTGATTTTGTTTGTCGCTTAGTTTTCTCCTTTTAAGCAACATAGGTGAGTCTAGAACCACCTTAAAATAGAGATCCTAAACACCTCAAGGGCCATAGGTAAGGGACGGGTAGCGCACGCATAGGATACGTACCAGATACTATTAGAACGCTTAGACAATAATGGAAAAGAGGAAGGGTAATTGGGTAGTAAAGGAGATTATGACATGTGCGCTAATGCTACGCGTAACACCTCTATTTGAGGAAGGTTACCGAGTATTGCATGGAAGTAATCCTATAGGCTAATAAACCTAGGACCCCCTTTAATTCCCGTTTTGAATGATTTCTATTTGTTTAAATGGATTTATTTTCTTTAAAGACTAATTCTCTTAAATTAAGTTTGGCCGGGACCCACCGTTGTGGACCTCGAGGGGTGCCTAACACCTTCCCCTCAAGGTAATTTTGAGCCCTTACTCAATCTCCAGTAAAGTAAACCGGATTATGAGTTATTTGCTTTAGGTGCCCTAACCCACCTTAAAAATCATTAGGTGGCGACTCTTCAAATTCCATACCCCGTCCCAAAGGGAAATAAGTTGTCCCAAAATGTCGAAACCCCGGACTCCACGAGGAAAAAGGGGTGCGCGACACTTACATGGTTCACAGACTATTAACAAGAGGAGCACTCATACTCGCAGAGATGGACGGAGAAATCTGGCCAAAGCCCATCAACTCAAACGTAGACAAAAGATATTATGTGTAAAATCATCTTATGCTTTTCTATATTATGTAAATTGAACTACGCTCGACCTGATTCCCATTTAAAAGGGGATACGTAGGCCGCCCTATGGGTTCGGTCACAATTCAATAAAATTTCTATTTTCCCCACAATCGGAAATTGGGGCAGAACTTTGAGGAGGACCCTCAAAATTCCGAAGCAAGTTCAGCCAACCGCAACGTATGGAGCAGTCAGAAAGTCATCTAGTTAACTGGGGCAGAATTTTGAGGAAGACCCTCAAAATTCTAAGGCAGAAGAAGTCGCAATATCTCTGATTATGTCACATTTACTGGTTCATCTAACTAATTTCTAAACTATATACTACTATGTCTTTTGAAAATTATGCACGTATACTTTTTGAAAAAGGAAACTTTGCTTTAGCAAACGCTACCCTAATAGCTTGAACGGGATCTTCAGACAGAGAGGAGAAAATTGAGCAAGCAAAGGCATGAACCAACCTTCCGCCACAAAACTCACAAAATTTTCTTTGGGTGCAGGACTATATCACCATGACAAACACCGTCGCAACAACGCAATCGCTATGCATAAAACACATTGTCAGCTAATAATACTGCACTCTTACTCTTCTCTTTCCATGGGACTAAGCATTGTCCCAAACTTTTCATGAGACTAAGCCTTGTCTCAACACCTATATGAGGCTAAGCCCTGCCTCATATTTTCATAAGGCTAAGCACTGCCTTCATCTTGCATGAGACTAAGCCCTATCTCAAACCATTTGCATGAGGCTAAGACCTGCCTCCTATTTGCATGAGGCTAAGCCCTGCCTCCCTATTTTTATAAGGATAAGCATTGCCTTCATCTTGCATGAGACTAAGCGCTGTCTCAACACCTGCATGAGGCTAAGCCCTGCCTCCTATTTGCATAAGGCTTAGCACTGCCTTCATTTTGCAGGGGACTAAGCCCTATCTCAAACCATTTTCCTGAGGCTAAAGCTTGCCTCCTATTTGCATAAGGCTAAGCACTGCCTTCTCTTTGCATGGGAATAAGCACTGTCCCGAATCTTGCATGAGGCTAAGCCCTGCCTCTCTACTTGTATAAGGCTAAGCATTGCCTTCTCTTTGCATGGGACTAAGCACTGTCCCGAATCTGGCATAAGGCTAAGCACGACCTTCTCTTTGCATGGGACTAAGCACTATCCCGAATATCGAACGAGACTAAGCACTGTCTCTCTTGCATTATTCTCTTCTCTCGGGCTAAGCTCTGCCCTCAACTTCATACAAGACTAAGCCTTGTCTTGTTGCTTCTAGCCTCATGTTTTTGCACCTCATGGGCTGAAATATCGCCAACTTGTCCGAAGGCGCCATAGTCTGAAGGCACCATCCTCATAGCCAGAAGATACCGTGACATGGCCTGAGGATCTCTCAAACTTATATATCATTATTCAAAGGCGTTATGGTTAGGAGGTACCATTTTTATGGCCCGAGAACATCATTTCATGGCCTGCAAATCCCTTACCGCACAATTCATGGCCCGGGACGTCATGGTCTAAGGACATCATCCTCAACCGTCCAAAGACAATTATCATGGTCTGAGGGAAATTTGCATCATGTCTAATTTACTCAAAGTTATATGCCTATACTTGCAATACATCTTCTGATTTGCAAGTGACCCAGTGAGTAACGGTTATCCCAACATGAGCAATCCCGCTCCAGTTCTTCAAATTATTTCGAAACCTGACCACTCACCATAATCGTTTCACCTATTCGAAACCTTGTATCCGTCCTTGTGACAACTTCGTCGGTTTATTCCGCCGATGAATCTAGAACTATATACGACCTGATTCCTGTAAAACCAAGAATATGTAGGCAGCTCGGAAACCGGAGTGCGGCCTATATCTCTCATATCACTCTATTCGGTCAAAATTGGCCATCATATCTTTACCCGACAACTCTTTCATCCTTCCCGGGTAAAGAGGGGCAGCTTTTGATACCCAATTTTTCCCTATATTATTTTCAAAATGCATATATATTTTCAAAATAATGCATGAGCATCAATTAATATTTTTCATAATTTTCTGTAATTTTAAAGGTTTTTTATTTAATTTATTCCAACATTTTATTATCTAAATAATTACTAATTGCATCACAAATGATTTTATAATAATTTTATTGCTTAATTCTATCATTTTATATCAATATTAAGTTTTAGTTATTTTATGCATAATCATATTTACATCTTCAGGTTAGAATTGCAATAACTTTGCAAGCCCATATGTGCATAATTACTTTATTTTTACACGAAAATGACTTTTTTTTATATATTTTATAATATTAAATAATTATTTTAAATCATTTTCATACATAGATATCTTTTTCATCATTTATTAACTATTTTTTATAAATTATTTATCAAACTAATTGGGTATTTAACATATAGCCTCTTTTAAATTGATTTTCGGACCTTAGCCCAATTTCCACCCCAGCCCAATTAAATTAACCCATAACCCTGATCCATACCCGCCCTAGCCTAGAATTAATTCTGGCCGTTGATCTCATGAGATCAACGGTCCAGGATATTCTTTCCATTTTTAATTAACCAAACGACCCCAAAACCCTACCCATTCTTCCAAAACGTCGGCCCTTGAAACCCCTTCCTCCTCTCTTCTCTCTCACCCTCCTCCTAATCCTAGCCCTCCATCACTGAAACCCCTTCGATTCATGGGTTTTCTATTCAATTTCAGGCCTTACCTGGTCTCCTATCTCTACTGATGTTATGATTTTCGTACTGCTAGATGGAATCTCAAAGAGATTCGAACCAGATTTGGTTCAAATCCCTCATGTTCTTGATGAATCCGTTTGTGTTCATTCTTATGTCTGTGAGTACTAATACCTTCATGTTTATGGCTTCAAATCTCTGGTTCAAACCAGATTTTTCTCAGGTCTGTTCCTTTTTTTTACATAACCTAACTATTTCTGGCTAAAGCCGTTCAGATCTCTTTGAATCTGAAGCGGTTTGAGTTTGTTTGTTAATTTTCCTTTAAGATTCTGCTATTTTTTTCCTATCATTGTTAACCGATTTTCGTTTTTTCCTAAAAGCTAGGGTTTCAATTTTTGTTAAGAAGTTTCTGCAAAAATGTTTTAAAACATTTAAGTGTTTAACTCCGATTTTCTTCCTTTACTTTTTCGACTGATTTTCATATCTATGTCTTTATGTCCTAAGGTTTCTAATTATTCTACTGCTTGTTATAATGTTTGTCCGTTTACTTTGGCTGTCAATTAAACTGATTTACTTGCTTAATTAGGGTTTGAAACTGTACTTCTTTTTAAAACTAATATCTCTCTGAAAGATTTTTTACCTATTCTTTCCTTATATGTGATTCGTAATTGAAACTACTTTCCTTAATTATATTACTGGCCTGACTTTTGGGCTTTGACCGACCTATAAGTGATCTCTGGACTTATTGCTTACCTTATTAAACCTCAATCTTGGCTGCTAATTGATTCTCCTTAATCTAAGTGATACTTCTGTGATTCTTTCCTATTAATTGATTTGTATTGATTGATTAATTGATTTTTGCATACCTTATTTGTGTGTCGTTGATTTGCCTGCCTTATTTGGTTTACTCTACTGTATTCTATATAAACCTTTCATTGTTCTGATTTTTAAACACACGTTGAGACACAAGCTCACTCTTAAAAATCTACACTTACACACACTTGAGTTCTTTCTATCACTCTGATTTGCTGCATTGTCTAGCCGGCTGAAAGCCAAGGCTAGACTCTTGGATTCAAATTGCCATCTCCTTCCTGTTTACTCTCTCCCTAACCGATATGCCTTAATTCCTGTTATTTTGTTCTATTTTATATGCTATGTAGTCAGTTTATTATAGACCTCGACATACTTCTGTTTGGGTACCTGATTCCTGACCATCTCTTTCTCAACTACTATGCCTTAATTCTTATTATCTTGTTTTGTTCCATGAGAATTATATGATTAGTTTATTTTAAACCTTGATATGCTTCTGTTTGCCATATAGTTCCTGTTTATTTCTCTCTCAACTAGCATGCCTCAATTCCTGTTAACCTACTATGTTCTGTGTGCTTACCTTAGCATGTTTCTGTATGATCCATGGTTTTTGTTTACCTCTTTCTAGACTAGTACGCTTTAGTTCATGTTCTATGTGTTTGTTTGTTTAGATACTTCAAACTTCAGCATGTTTCTGTTTAATACATGTCTATATGGACTCACCTAGTGGTAATTAATGAACTAAGTAATCTTCAATAATGTGAAACTTTGTTTGATTCAGTAATGTTCCCTACTCTGAACATGTTCAGATATTGCAAGCATGTGTGGACAATAAGTTTTTTTGTAATCCAAGTATCCTTGCTCTTCAGTTGTAAATTTAGAAATCATGCTTGTAATCAGTTTCAACACTTAGAAATCATGCCTATAGGAGTTAACTAATTCTGCAAAAGTAGAAAGCATGCCTGTAGGATCTAAAGAGATAAAAACATGTATGTTAAAATCAGTAACTCGTTGTTATAGGTCTATAATTAATAGTTGTAGATACCATGCCTATAGGATACTGTTCTGGTTATCACTTAGGCAAACCTATTGGTTTATTAAGAATTCTGGGCCAAAAACTGTGATCTCTAGCTGCTTGAAATTTGCCCAGATTCGGAACTAAATCAAAATCAGTGGGCAAATTGATAGGTCCCGATGCTCGCCTTAAACAAACTGCTTCTCTACATTATGTTTCTGCTCATCTAGATATCCTGCCCATAGGATCCTAAATTAATGAAATTTGCTGATTGAACTGCGTGCCTTTGTTGACTATTTGTGGAGGTTAACATGAGTCCTTAGTTGCTCTTCTGTGAAACTCCTATTTGAATTTTGTTTGTCGCCTAGCATTTTCTCATTTTAAGCAACCTAGGTCAGTCTAGAACCACCTTAAATAGAGGTCCTAAACATCTCCAGGACCATAGGTAAGGGACGGGTAGTGCACGCATAAGGCACGAGTTAGAAGCTACTAGAACGCTTAAGTAACAACTGAAAGATAGTAATTGGGTAGTAAAGGAGATGATGACCCGTGCGCTAATACTATGTGTAACACCCCAACCTGAGGAAAGTTACCAAGTATTGCATGGAAATGATCCTATAGGCTAAAAAACTTAGGACCCCTTTAATTCCTATTTTAAAATAATAGTTGTCTAAATTGCTTTATTTTCCTTTAAAGACTAATTCGCTTAATTAAGTTCGGTCGGACCCACTGTTGTGGACCTCGAGGGGTGCCTAACACCTTCCCCTAAAGGTAATTTCGAGTCCTTACCCGATATCTGGTGATGCAAACTAGTTTCATGAGTTAATTACTCTAGGTGCCCTGCCACGCCTTAATCCATTAGGTGGCGACTCTTCAATTCCCATATCACATCCCAAAAGGAAGGGAGTTGTCTCAGAAATGTCGAAAACCCGATTTCGCGCGAGAAAAAGGGGGCGCGACACTTAGTCGTTAACTATGTACACGTGCGACACTTGATAATTTTCTCACGATCTTGCACAACTTGCTCACGATCATGCACAACGTGCTCACATTCTTGCTATGCCAAGTCAGCCTTACTACATTTAAGATCGCTAAGAGAATGGTAGAAAGAACACATGAGTATTGTTAAAGAAAGCTTTATATTAGAGAGAACTTGAATTGTTTGCTTGGTGAATTACAAATGAATGGCCCCCTTTATATACTAGTCTCCTAGGGGCTAGTGTGTAAATATTAATTGTTACACAGGTCCTTAATATTTTACAAGGAAAGGGTTTTCTCTAGAATTCTTTACAAGCCTAGAAGAATCCAAGGACTTTCCTAGAAAATCCATAGAGATCTAGGATCTTCCAAAGGAAATGTCCATACTTCTTTAGAATCTTCTCATAAATGCTAGCCTTCTTCATATGTAAGCTTCCACATGGTATTAATATATTCCAAATGGTGTCTATGTGGCATGATGACATGATGGGTTATCAATAGGGTCAAGAATGTCACAACCCAAACCGATGGGCCGCGACGGGCACCCAGTACCTTACTCAACCGAGTACCAACATAACATATCTTTCATATCATTATATCATAGGTAATTGAACCAGAGTAAAACATGAGGAATACAAACTTATACATATGACATACTGGTCTATAAGACCAAAATGATCACTTGTACACTGAACATAGGCCGATAAGATCATACAATCTTTCACGTACACGACATATGTCTACAAGCCTCTAAAAGTACATAAATGTCATAAATATCGGGACAGGGCCCCGCCATACTAATCAATATATGTCATAATCATACTGACCAAATAAGCAACTACGGAGTAAATGGAGCGCACCAACACCTTCTGCTGAGCTAATAGCCTACTTGGAGGAGTCTCAACCTGTCTATCGGGACCTGCGGGCATGAAATGTAGTGTCCCCAGGCAAAGCGGACGTCTGTACAAATGATGTACCGAGTATGTAAGGAATGAAAATCAGTAAATAATAGACATGAGAGAAACATGGAGTAAAAGACTCAACATGTAAGTCTGAATAACTCTGTGAATTTTTAATATTTATAGTGCCATGCATATACGTATAAATGTCATACCATGCATATGCGTATAAATGTCATACCATGCATAGGTATATGTGTACATAACATCATCAAGCCTTTGGGGGCATCCCATCATATCATCTCGGCCATTGTGGGCAAAATCATCAACGTATACCAGCTGATCAAGTGGTGGTGGGTATATAACGCCGTAATATTTTCCCATATCCTATATATATATATATATATATATATATATGCATATATAAGGCCATCTGGTCATGGGTCAATGTACATGTATAAATGAGTGCAATGCATGAGAAATACGTCAATAAAATCTCTCGTAACGTCATAAGACTATTATGACTTTGATTAATATCATGAAATAAACTTTACCAACTTATGTATTTTATGAGACCCATGAACAGATGATAGAATAATAGGACACATGGGGAATCAAGAACATAGGCACCTCTAGTATTTCTATGAATAAAGTCATTTATGAAAGTTATGCATTTGCTCGTTTCGTTTATATCGTATGGATCATGCAAAAAGGAAAGAAGGGATAGTCTTAACATACCTGAGCCGATTCTCTTGAAAATCCATTTAACATACTTCAATTGCGAAAAAGACACGTAACGGCGGATCGAAGTAAAGAAAAACCCGTATGATGTTCTTGAGAAAGATTATACCAGGCTCCCTTAGAATTGCAAATCCCGTTGCTATTACGTAGTATAACTTCGTATGAATTTTCTAAAGGGGATCCGTTACTTGTAGGTTCATCTCTTTTAATGAAGTAAAGAGATCTTCTAAAGTGTGAGCTCCGTCCGTTACTTGAAGATAAGCATTTTGTGGATTTAGAGAGGCCTTCTTAATGGCATTGTAGAGATTCAAAATTGAATTAGATATGTCTCTTAACCTTTGGGAGTGGGCCCCACTTAGGATGACTTATCCACCCAAAAATCTCATGAAATTCCACCTAATTTCTTAACCAAGAGTCATTACTTGGGTTTTGATCCAACCTTATGGGCTGCTAGTGGGTTCATCAAATCGTATCCAAATATTTGAATTAATTAGTTAATATCGCACTAAAAGCATTAATTATCCAATTATCTACATAATTAAGAATTATATCAAATCACTTAAAATACTACTCACTTTTAACACACTTTATACACCTTACTATCACGGTCATGTGGTACCTTGTATGACACTAGTCCATAAATAAGGGGTATTGTAGCTTGGACCGTATTTTATCTCAAATGTAAAACTTTGAAGAAATCATTTTCTTCAATTTGCTTACCCTCTCACCTTCACGAATTTATTCATCACTTGTTTGAAATATCATAATGCTTATAATCTCAAAATAATCTCATTCCCGAACTTATGTCGATTAACTTACGATGAAACTTTAACATACGAAAATGCGGGATGTAACATCTCATTTACGAGCTTTCATCAATTTAATTATGGCATACTTTCACTTACCAAAACATGGGGTGTAGCATCATTCCCCCCTTTGGAACATTCGTTCTTAAATGTTGACTGATGCTTGACTGATGCACTTATCATTATCATAACCTATAGTTCTTGCGAATACTTTAGTACTCCTCTTTCCATCTAGGCAATTGTTCTGTGAATAAATCCAAAGTACAGGGCATTCCCCCTTTTAGGCCTCTTTCTCACACCATGATTTATGGTCGGAACCCTTTCAATCTTGTAATTGTTGCTACCTTCTATCATGCAGCCTGTACGACTCTAACCTTGTAAGTGCGCCCATGCGACTCTTCTTTCCCTTTTCCTCCAGTTTTTAGCCAATCTCTATGCCTCACTTTGTAAACATATATAGATCTTGACAAGATATACCTCTGGGCATCTATAGATATACTGAAGTTCTTTTCTCAGTACTTTGTCGAACTTACGACTGTTGCTATATTTTGTTTCACAATCCCGGTTATCCATCCTTGTGACTTTACTGCATCTAGGTAGGTCATACAATACCATAACTCTTGCTTCGATTTATCATTACTGGTGCCTGCTTCCAATCTCCAGGTTATTCTCGTTGCTTATGATGTATATATAAGTCTAAGTCCTTTAATGCTACCTCGTTACTGTTCATCTTAAGAATGACAGCCAGATATCATCTCATAATGTTGAACTTTTATTCATCTATTGTTGATTAACCTTAATGTTGATCTATAATCTACCACTAATAACTTGACCTCTTATGTAACACTGTCGCTAGGGCTCACGTCTCATCGAGGAATATCTGAAATGATTAGACTGATCCACCTGAGGGCGATACTATACTTCAATAACCGTATTTCATAGCATCCTAATGTGATTCACACCTTACGTGGGTATTTTAATCCTATAGAATTCATGAAATCCCCCTTTTCTTCCAATCATTACTCAATCAAAGGCTCAAACGTCATCCTTTATTTATCACAATTACACCTTTATTCTACTACCAGGCCAGCATTCCATCTCTTCTAATTGCTATTAGTCTTAAACTCCTTTGAGTTCATTCAGGATATACTGAACTTTCTATAACTTAGAGAAACCATTAACTCTCTTATTTTCATGGGCTTAATCCCAAGGACTTATCCATTCTCGTCACCTTCTCACTTTCCTTTCCTTATCCTTACTCATGCCTTCTTAAACCTTGTCGATGTACCATACTTTAGCTTGCGACCTACACATATCCATTTACACTACTCGCAACCTTCCTTCAACTTGCTTGTACCATAGATTTCCTTGTGTTATTATGGAACATCAAGTGAGACAAATCACATCGTCTCTAACTCTTCTCTACTCTCTTAACTAGACCTCTCAGTACCTAGAAACCATGGGCTGGAAGATATGCCACTGACGACGCTGCTATCAATACTTAATCCCAGCGCTTCTAGCCTTCTATTACAAAGTATGGACTATTCACAACCTTCTGAACTTGAATATCTCGTATGTTGTTGACCTTTACCTTACTTACCTTAAAATATCGCCTCACATTTTTTATCTCTTTCATAACCTCCCTTCCACATAGGTATAATTCACATCCACAACTTGAAGCTCTATTATAATACTTGCACCTTTGGTGCATACACAATCTAGTGAGATCTCCATACTGACTTCTTATGAGGCTGGTACTCTTCTAACTAGCTTTATCGTAGAGCCGTTATAGAATATGGCTACTGTACTATCTCTAGTGTACCTATGATGTTAAGGGTGATCCTGCAATGTTCTCAATCACGATTTCTATAATTTTTCTGGGTCCAATAATCAGACTCCTGATTTACTTGGTTGATGTAACTCTTTAGTTTCCTCTTTCCTCTGATCAACCTTTATGTAGGCTTAAGCTATCTTTCGATCCGCGGCTCATGGTATTACTTATTACTTTAGCCTTTCATAGACGCTATGGAATATCCATGATACCATCATCTAACAATTCAATCCTTTGTCTATGACATGGACTCAATTATTTCTTTTAACTTATAACAGAGTCATCTACGGCTGTATGATTGTCAACAGATATGCTGCATGGATAATATTCTGAAACCTTAAGTGCATTCGTAACGTAACTAACTCTGGATCATTGATTGAATAATTCATTTCATTCCATCTCAGCTTTCTTTAAATGTAAGCAATTAATTTTCCTGGTCTTTCTGCCCCCTGGTTGCGTGCATACTTAGCTTATCTTAGTTCCCATGTATGCTGAATTTTTTGTGCAACTCATATGATCTCAAATCCTACTTTTTTTACTTCCCGTTCATTAGCCACGGTAGGTTCCACTTTCTTATGGAGTGCATACAATGTTGTACTGAGACTGTTTTTACATGACCCTTTCTTCTTCAAGTTATTATGCTTAGGTTGAAGCCTTCTTCCTTATTTCCTCAGCTAGTCTTTCATTGTAGTACTTAGGGAAGAACCTCTGACTCTTGTAACGCTGCGAGCTTACTACATAGTATACTCGACGGAATTTTTGTTTTCCGTACTCACCTATAATTATCCTTAGTTAGTTACCTCTACACTCATGCTTGTAGGGTTGCTTTTGAACTTAAACTTTGACTGTTCAGTGGCACTCTCTTTTATTTCTGTAACACTTATACGGCACCTTTAACTACCCCAACTCTTATCTGAATATTTCTCAAGGGTCACATGTCATATTTGCGAGACTGAATTCCCCATGTTGGGGTTCACTATGTTTGTCTTGCACGATCTGTTGATTTGTTTGTATCCTCTTGTCTAGCCATAACTAAATTTTGCCCGAATCAACTGCTAACTGCTCGTTGGCCCATTCTCATATCAATATTCCGGGTAATCTTTCTTGGGTCATTTCCTTTGTCTTAACTTACGTCTCGCACTGGCTCTTTATTTATCAATAACATCTTAGGCAGGAACCCTTACTTCCTTTCCTTGATGTCGTATTTGCATAATGTTCTGGAATCGTAGCATATCTGTAGGATTTGAATAAGTTAAATCTCATCCCTTCTTTCATTTTTATCACATTCTTCCTTTACGATTCCATAGTTACTAGAACCACTTAGTTCTGACTTAATGCCACATCACTCCATATTCCCCCCTTTAGAGGAGTACTAAGATTTAGAGCTACGACGATCTACCTATAGATGTTTTACCTCTTCATCTTTGGCGTCTTTTCACATCATCGATGACCCTTACTCTTCTTTCGGTAATCCTTCTGTACCGAGGATAACGAAATTTCTTACTCACGAGGGTGACACTTAGTGTAACTGGCACACATAGTCCCTTAAGCTTAACCTTGCTCACATTTCTTGCTTTAGGGAAGCGTCTTTCTGAATGAACTTTAAAGTTTATTCTTCTGTCGTCCATTCTATTATCGCCGGAACGCAATCTGAAATTCTCACGATGCCGATTATTATCTAATCACTCAGTCCCTAATTCATGTTTTTATCTTGTTCACCATCCCATACTGATTTCTATTACTCTTGTGTCTAACTTTTCCTTCTGGTAATCACGTTAGAGTCACGAACTTATTTCTCGAAATGAGGATATGACTTTGTGACCTATACTCTTTTGTTGCCTCAATGCATGTCACCTCTCGTATTTTCCTTTCACTTGACTATAGACTCTGTATTACTGTCATCTTTTTTATCTACCGTTGTTATTCATGTATTACATCTTACTCATAATGCTTAATTATATCTCTTCTTATTTCCCTGCTAATATTTGTGTTTATCACTTTATTTTTTAAACTTCAACATGACACTATTTTTCTGTTATCTCCCATTGCTCCATCCATTGGCTCTTTGAGTTGCCTAACATTCTCGTTCTACTAGGGATATGAGCCACATTAAGGTAATATTTATCCCTTCCAGGATTTCAGTGCCTGTCTTTGTAAAAAGTTTCTTAAACATTCTAGTATTCATATCTAGATGTACTATTCTAGAGTGCACCCATCCGGGTGTCTTGCAAGGAGATCTATTATCACATTTGCAATATCCTTCAGAAATGTCAACTAACGCAAACAATCCATCCACCATTTTGGGTCACTCGAACCCCAGCCGGATCCTGATATCCGTCCTTCTCTTATAGTACTTCTGTTAGCTTCTACAGGGCATAGATGAGATGGGTGTGGCCAATTGTACATACCTATGTTATTGTTGAAGGTAACTCAAAAGACTTATATTCCTCTGCCTGAAGTGTAAATACTGATAATCTTCATTACTGGGCGCCTTGTACCCTTCTTCATCTTGCTTCTTTTACTTGTTGAAACTTGTATCTATCTTCTGAATCTCTCATTGCCTTTCACCATAGGGGTGGATAGATATTCTTTCCTTAAAGGTCCTTATCAAGAGGCTTACATGTCTTAGTACACACATCTACTGAAGACCTTAAATTTACTCATCATAAGCATCATGAAAAATCGAGTTCCTCTGACTCAACTCTTCCATAGCCACATTCAATCTCTTACCAACTGTCTTTCTGGATGTAGGTATTGTCTTATTGAGAATAAAATAAAAGTTAGGAATTTCAATTCTTATGAGTGAGCTCTACCACGCGATCTAGAGTAAGAAGAAAGAGTGACAATCCTAAATGCCCTGTAGCCTCCTACTTATAAGTGTGGTGCACAACACACCCATAAAAAAGACTCTACTAGACACGTCTTGTAGACTCCCTAGGACAGAACTTCTCTAATACCACTTTTGTCACGATCCAAACCGATGGGCCGCTACGGGCACCCAGTACCTTACTCAACCGAGTACCAATGTAACGTATCTTTTGTATCATTCTATCATAGGTAAATGAACCGGAGTAAAGCATGAGGGAATACAAACTTATATATATGACATACTGGCCTATAAGACCAAAATGATCACTCGTACACTAAACATAGGCCGACAAGGCCATATAATCTTTCACGTACACAATATATGTCTACAAGACTCTAAGAGTACATACATGTCATAAAGTTGGGGATAGGGCCCCGCCATACTAATCAATATATGTCCTAATCATACTGACCAAAAAATCAACTCCGAAGCAAATGGAGCGCACCAACACCTTCCGCTGAGCTGATAGCCCACTTGGAGGACTCTCAACCTGTCTATCGGGACCTGCAGGCGTGAAACGCAGCATCCCCAGGAAAAAGGAACGTCAGTACAAATAATGTACCGAGTATGTAAGGAATGAAAATCAGTAAATAATAGACATGGAGAAACATGGAGTAAAAGACTCAACATGTAAGTCTGAATAACTCTGGGAATTATTAATATTTATAATGCCATGCATATGCGTATAAATGTCAAACCATGCATAGGTATATGTGTACATAACATCATCAAGCCTCTGGGGGCATCCCATCATATCATCTCGGCCACTGTGGGCAAAATCATCAACGTATACCAGATGATCAGGTG